>CAUJRU010001058.1:0-42500 GCA_963277665.1 Viscum album | reverse complement strand
TTCGCTTGAGATATAACCGAGGAGAAAGTCACCCCTGGAACTGATTTAATGAGACCCGTCACAGTATCACCATCTTTCGATTAGTTTGTCCTTTACATGCGGGACCTGATCTTTGAGACAGGCATATGACTAGTGGAAGGATCAGCCATGTAGCATCACCAACAACATCTGCATTGTTTGGGGTATGACTGAGCTGACCACTCAGACCCCAACACAAGCCCAAACCGTCGTCCCGAACATTCAATTCTGTTCGATTAGTTTGTCCTTTGTACATGCACAACCTGATCTTTGAGACAAGCATATGACTAATGGAAGGATCAGCCAGGTAGCATCACCAACCACATCTGCAATGTTTGAGGTATGACTGAGCAGACCACTCAGACCCCAACACAAGCCCCAACCATCTTCCCAAATCGACAGGATTCCCCTTAATGAGTCATCACCTCCGCATGACGCTCGTGTATCTTGCAGAAACAGTAGATACACATTCTCAAGCCACCCTTATGAACATCATCACCCAAGGCATGACTGAGGAGGAAGGCACCCCAACTTGTCCAATAATGAACCATGGAAATCGTCACCCTGTTGGTGTGAGTTTCTTAGGACCCAAATAACTCGCACGTGGCCCCGACAATGCGTTGAGCAAAGCACTCCCACCAATCATTGCCCAAGGCAGCTTGCTATGGTTCGCATGAAATATCGCTGAATGAGAAATTTAGGAGCACGCTCTTGCATCCTGGTGATACCGACAGTTTCGCGCTTGAACCACTACCAAAATTCCACAACGCTCCAGAGAAGGTGAGGAAAAGGCGGTACAGCAAGGGACGACAAAGGAACCCAATCCCACCATGCCTCCCACATCCCAACATCTGCAAGAACTCAACCACACTCGGTGGCTTTTAAGCATAGCCCGACCCGCAACGCTCCATGAAAGGTGAGGAAAAAGGTGGGTACGACAGGACGGGGAAACAACCCAATCCCGCCCATACCCCCCACATCCCACCAGTGAGGAAAAAGGTAGGAACGTCAGGGGATGAGGAGGGAAACCCCCATCCCGCCGTGCCTCCCACATCTCACATTCCGTAGGAACTCAACCGCCATGAGGCAGCTTTTAAGCAGACGAACCAGCAACGCTCAAGAGACGTCAAGGAAAAGGAGTCAGGGTAGGTACGGGGGTCCTATGTCCCGCCGCGCCGCCCACATCCCACCATCCACAGGATCCCACAAACCGTGAGGCGGTATTTAAGCACCCAGCCCGCAATGCTCCACAGACGGGGAGGAAAAGGCAGGCACGTCAGGGGACGGGGCAAAAACCCAATCCCGCCGCGCCTCCCACATCCCACCATCCGCAACAACTCAACCACCCTGAGGCGGCTTTTAAGCAAGCCAAGCCGCACTGCTCTAGAGAAGGCGAGGGAAGGGCAGGAGCGTCGAGGGACGACAAAGGAACACCAACCCACCATGCCTCCCACATCCCACCATCCAAGGAACTCCGCCACCGACAGGTGGCCTTTTAAGCAAGCCCGAACCGCAACGCTCCATGAAAGGTGAGGAAAAAGGCGGGCACGGCATGAGACTGGGCAAAAACCCATTCTTTCCAATGCCCCCCACATCCCACCGGTGAGGAAAAGGAATTACAGCGTCCCACCGCCATGCCTCCCACATCCCACCTTCCGAAGGAACTCAACCGCCATGAGGCAGATTTTAAGCAGACGAACCCACAACGCTCCAGGGACGTTGAGGAAAAGGAGTCATGACAGGAACGGAGGCCCTATGTCCCGCCGCACCCCCCACATCCCACCATTCAAAAGAACTCAACCACCGTTGCGAAACTTTTAACCAAGAACCAGGACACCAACCATGCTCATCTATCATCATCCCATCCAAGTTATATCTGTCTAGTATCGCATTGTCTTTTTAGCAAGCCCTTGGAAGACGGAACCGCAATTGTGCGAGAGAATTCAACCCAAGCATATAGACGGGGCCCCTACATCAGCACCAAAAAAATTCCACTACCAACAGGGAGAACTCCAAAGGGACAAGTGAGGGTCTTCTAGGTGGAGCTCACCCACCTGGGGATTCTTCGCTTGAGATATAACCGAGGAGAAAGTCACCCCTGGCACTGATTTAATGAGACCCGTCACAGTATCACCATCTTTCGATTAGTTTGTCCTTTACATGCGGGACCTGATCTTTGAGACAGGCATATGACTAGTGGAAGGATCAGCCATGTAGCATCACCAACAACATCTGCATTGTTTGGGGTATGACTGAGCTGACCACTCAGACCCCAACACAAGCCCAAACCGTCGTCCCGAACATTCAATTCTGTTCGATTAGTTTGTCCTTTGTACATGCACAACCTGATCTTTGAGACAAGCATATGACTAATGGAAGGATCAGCCAGGTAGCATCACCAACCACATCTGCAATGTTTGAGGTATGACTGAGCAGACCACTCAGACCCCAACACAAGCCCCAACCATCTTCCCAAATCGACAGGATTCCCCTTAATGAGTCATCACCTCCGCATGACGCTCGTGTATCTTGCAGAAACAGTAGATACACATTCTCAAGCCACCCTTATGAACATCATCACCCAAGGCATGACTGAGGAGGAAGGCACCCCAACTTGTCCAATAATGAACCATGGAAATCGTTACCCTGTTGGTGTGAGTCTCTTAGGACACAAATAACTCGCACGTGGCCCCGACAATGCGTTGAGCAAAGCACTCCCACCAATCATTGCCCAAGGCAGCTTGCTATGGTTCGCATGGAATATCGCTGAATGAGAAATTTAGGAGCACGCTCTCGCATCCTGGTGATACCGACAGTTTCGCGCTTGAACCACTACCAAAATTCCACAACGCTCCAGAGAAGGTGAGGAAAAGGCGGTACAGCAAGGGACGACAAAGGAACCCAATCCCACCATGCCTCCCACATCCCAACATCTGCAAGAACTCAACCACACTCAGTGGATTTTAAGCAAAGCCCGACCCGCAACGCTCCATGAAAGGTGAGGAAAAAGGTGGGTACGACAGGACGGGGAAACAACCCAATCCCGCCCATACCCCCCACATCCCACCAGTGAGGGAAAAGGTAGGAACGTCAGGGGATGAGGAGGGAAACCCCCATCCCGCCGTGCCTCCCACATCTCACATTCCGTAGGAACTCAACCGCCATGAGGCAGCTTTTAAGCAGACGAACCAGCAACGCTCAAGAGACGTCGAGGAAAAGGAGTCATGGTAGGTACGGGGGTCCTATGTCCCGCCGCGCCGCCCACATCCCACCATCCACAGGATCCCACAAACCGTGAGGCGGTATTTAAGCACCCAGCCCGCAATGCTCCACAGACGGGGAGGAAAAGGCAGGCACGTCAGGGGACGGGGCAAAAACCCAATCCCGCCGCGCCCCCCACATCCCACCATCCGCAGCAACTCAACCACCCTGAGGCAGCTTTTAAGCAAGCAAAGCCGCACTGCTCTAGAGAAGGCGAGGGAAGGGCAGGAGCGTCGAGGGACGACAAAGGAACACCAACCCACCATGCCTCCCACATCCCACCATCCAAGGAACTCCGCCACCAACAGGTGGCCTTTTAAGCAAGCCCGAACCGCAACGCTCCATGAAAGGTGAGGAAAAAGGCGGGCACGGCATGAGACTGGGCAAAAACCCATTCTTTCCAATGCCCCCCACATCCCACCGGTGAGGAAAAGGAATTACAGCGTCCCACCGCCATGCTTCCCACATCCCACCTTCCGAAGGAACTCAACCGCCGTGAGGCAGATTTTAAGCAGACGAACCCACAACGCTCCAGGGACGTTGAGGAAAAGGAGTCATGACAGGAACAGAGGCCCTATGTCCCGCCGCACCCCCCACATCCCACCATTCAAAAGAACTCAACCACCGTTGCGAAACTTTTAACCAAGAACCAGGACACCAACCATGCTCATCTATCATCATCCCATCCAAGTTATATCTGTCTAGTATCGCATCGTCTTTTTAGCAAGCCCTTGGAACCCGAAACCAAAATTGTGCGAGAGAATTCAACCCAAGCATATAGACGGGGCCCGTACATCAGCACCAACAAAATTCCACTACCAACAGGGAGAACTCCAAAGGGACAAGTGAGGGTCTTCAAGGTGGAGCTCACCCACCTGGGGATTCTTCGCTTGAGGTATAACCGAGGAGAAAGTCAGCCCTGGCACTGATTTAATGAGACCCGTCACAGTATCACCATCTTTCGATTAGTTTGTCCTTTACATGCGGGACCTGATCTTTGAGACAGGCATATGACTAGTGGAAGGATCAACCATGTAGCATCACCAACCACATCTGCAATGTTTGAGGTATGACTGAGCAGACCACTCAGACCCCAACACAAGCCCAAACCGTCGTCCCGAGCATTCAATTCCATTCGATTAGTTTGTCCTTCGTACATGCACAGCCTGATCTTTGAGACAATAATATGACTAATGGAAAGATCAACCGGGTACCATCACCAACCACATCTGCAATGTTTGAGGTATGACTGAGCAGACCACTCAGACCCCAACACAAGCCCGAACCATCTCTTCCCAAATCGACATGTTTCCCCTTAATTAGTCATCACCTCTGCATGACGCTCGTGTATCTTGCAGAAACAGTAGATACACATTCTCAAGCCACCCTTATGAACATCATCACCCAAGGCATGACTGAGGAGGAAGGCACCCCAACTTGTCCAATAATGAACCATGGAAATCGTTACCCTGTTGGTGTGAGTTTCTTAGGACCCAAATAACTCGCACGTGGCCCCGACAATGCGTTGAGCAAAGCACTCCCACCAATCATTGCCCAAGGCAGCTTGTTATGGTTCGCATGGAATATCACTGAATGAGAAATTTAGGAGCACGCTCTCGCATCCTGGTGATACCGACAGTTTCGCGCTTGAACCACTACCAAAATTCCACAACGCTCCAGAGAAGGTGAGGAAAAGGCGGTACAGCAAGGGACGACAAAGGAACCCAATCCCACCATGCCTCCCACATCCCAACATCTGCAAGAACTCAACCACAATCAGTGGATTTTAAGCAAAGCCCGACCCGCAACGCTCCATGAAAGGTGAGGAAAAAGGTGGGTACGACAGGACGGGGAAACAACCCAATCCCACCCATACCCCCCACATCCCACCAGTGAGGAAAAAGGTAGGAACGTCAGGGGATGAGGAGGGAAACCCCCATCCCGCCGTGCCTCCCACATCTCACATTCCGTAGGAACTCAACCGCCATGAGGCAGCTTTTAAGCAGACGAACCAGCAACGCTCAAGAGACGTCGAGGAAAAGGAGTCACGGTAGGTACGGGGGTCCTATGTCCCGCCGCGCCGCCCACATCCCACCATCCACAGGATCCCACAAACCGTGAGGCGGTATTTAAGCACCCAGCCCGCAATGCTCCACAGACGGGGAGGAAAAGGCAGGCACGTCAGGGGACGGGGCAAAAACCCAATCCCGCCGCGCCCCCCACATCCCACCATCCGCAGCAACTCAACCGCCCTGAGGCAGCTTTTAAGCAAGCAGAGCCGCACTGCTCTAGAGAAGGCGAGGGAAGGGCAGGAGCGTCGAGGGACGACAAAGGAACACCAACCCACCATGCCTCCCACATCCCACCATCCAAGGAACTCCGCCACCAACAGGTGGCCTTTTAAGCAAGCCCGAACCGCAACGCTCCATGAAAGGTGAGGAAAAAGGCGGGCACGGCATGAGACTGGGCAAAAACCCATTCTTTCCAATGCCCCCCACATCCCACCGGTGAGGAAAAGGAATTACAGCGTCCCACCGCCATGCCTCCCACATCCCACCTTCCGAAGGAACTCAACCGCCATGAGGCAGATTTTAAGCAGACGAACCCACAACGCTCCAGGGACGTTGAGGAAAAGGAGTCATGACAGGAACGGAGGCCCTATGTCCCGCCGCACCCCCCACATCCCACCATTCAAAAGAACTCAACCACCGTTGCGAAACTTTTAACCAAGAACCAGGACACCAACCATGCTCATCTATCATCATCCCATCCAAGTTATATCTGTCTAGTATCGCATCGTCTTTTTAGCAAGCCCTTGGAACCCGAAACCAAAATTGTGCGAGAGAATTCAACCCAAGCATATAGACGGGGCCCTTACATCAGCACCAACAAAATTCCACTACCAACAGGGAGAACTCCAAAGGGACAAGTGAGGTTCTTCTAGGTGGAGCTCACCCACCTGGGGATTCTTCGCTTGATGTATAACCGAGGAGAAAGTCAGCCGTGTCACTGATTTAATGAGACCCTTCACAGTATCACCATCTTTCGATTAGTTTGTCCTTGTACATGCAGGACCTGATCTTTGAGACACGCATATGACTAGTGGAAGGATCACCCATGTAGCGTCACTAACCACATCTGCAATGTTTGAGGTATGACTGAGCAGACCACTCAGACCCCAACACAAGCCTAAACCGTCGTCCCGAGCATTCAATTCCATTCGATTAGTTTGTCCTTTGTACATGCACAACCTGATCTTTGATACAAGCATATGACTAATGGAAGGATCAGCCAGGTAGCATCACCAACCACATCTGCAATGTTTGAGGTATGACTGAGCAAACCACTCAGACCCCAACACAAGCCCAAACCATCTTCCCAAATCGACATGTTTCCCCTTAATTAGTCATCACCTCTGTATGACGCTCGTGTATCTTGCAAAAACAATAGATACACATTCTTCGCTTGATGTATAACCGAGGAGAACGTCAAACTTGTCACTGATTTAATGAGACCCTTCACAGTATCACCATCTTTCGGTTAGTTTGTCCCTGTACATGCACAGACTGATCTTTGAGACAAGCATATGACTAGTGTTCTCATCGGATATCCAACCAAGCCAAACCGTGTTCCATCATTCACATGGAAACATGTACAAGGACCAAATGAAAGCGAGGAGAAATTAAACCCCCACTTACGGATGAGGGTGCCAACGAGACCAACGTTCCCTTCCCAAAAAAGGGAGACCGCAGTATCTTGACAACCATCCACCACTCCCACACAATCGCGTAAGCACAACCATCAACCCACACAACTGACCGTCACGCCTCGAGGGAAGCAACCCGAGAGGCATCACAATGCAGCACATGAAGGCAGGGAAAGCCCGCTATGCATGACACAAGGGAAGGATTGATATACCCAACCCCCTAGCGCCAACGAGACCAACGTTCCATTCCCAAAAAAGGGAGACCGCAGTATCTTGACAACCATCCACCACTTCCACACAATCGCATAAGGGCAACCATCAACCCACACAACTGATCATGCACAACCTGATCTTTGAGACAAGCATATGACTAGTAGAAGGATCAGCCATGTAGCATCACCAACAACATCTGCATTGTTTGAGGTATGACTGAGCTCACCACTCAGACCCCAACACAAGCCCAAACCATCATCCCGAACATTCAATTCCGTTCCATTAGTTTGTCCTTTGTACATGCACAACCTGATCTTTGGGACAAGCATATGACTAATGGAAGGATCAGCCAGGTTGCATCACCAACCACATCTGCAATGTTTGAGGTATGACTGAGCAGACCACTCAGACCCCAACACAAGCCCAAACCGTCTTTCCAAATCGACAGGAACCCAATTAATGAGTCATCACCTCTGCATGATGCTCAATACCGCAATTGTGCGAGAGAATTCAACCCAAGCATATAAACAGGGCCCGTATATCATAACTGACAAAATTCCACTACCAACAGGGAGAACTCCGAAGGGACAAGTGAGGGTCTTCTAGGTGGAGCTCACCCACCTGGGGATTCTTCTCTTGATGTATAACTGAGGAGAAAGTCAGCCCTGGCACTAATTTAATGAGACCCATCACAGTATCACCATCTTTCGATTAGTTTGTCTTTGTACATGCGGGACCTGATCTTTGAGTCAAGCATATGACTAGTTGAAGGATCAGCCATGTAGCATCACCAACAACATCTGCATTGTTTGAGGTATGACTGAGCTAACCACTCAGACCCCAACACAAGCCCAAACCGTCGTCCCGAACATTCAATTCCATTCGATTAGTTTTTCCTTTGTACATGCACCACCTGATCTTTGGGACAAGCATATGACTAATGGAAGGATCAGCCAGGTAGCATCACCAACCACATCTGCAATGTTTGAGGTATGACTGAGCAAACCACTCAGACCCCAACACAAGCCCAAACCATCTTCCCAAATCGACAGGATTCCCCTTAATGAGTCATCACCTCTGCGTGACGACGCTCGTGTATCTTGTCGAAACAATAGATACACATTCTTCGCTTGATGTATAACCGAGGAGAACGTCAAACTTGTCACTGATTTAATGAGACCCTTCACAATATCACCATCTTTCGGTTAGTTTGTCCCTGTACATGCACAGACTGATCTTTGAGACAAGCATTTGACTAGTGTTCTCAACGGATATCCAACCAAGCCAAACCGTGTTCCATCATTCACATGGAAACATGCACAAGGACCAAATGAAAGCGAGGAGAAATTAATCCCCCACTTACGGATGAGGGTGCCAACGAGACCAACGTTCCCTTCCCAAAAAAGGGAGACCGCAGTATCTTGACAACCATCCACCACTCCCACACAATCGCGTAAGCACAACCATCAACCCACACAACTGACCGTGACGCCTCAAGGGAAGCAACCCGAGAGGCATCACAATGCAGCACATGAAGGCAGGGAAAGCCCGCTATGCATGACACAAGGGAAGGATTTATATACCCAACCCCCTAGAGCCAAGGAGACCAACGTTCCCTTCCCAAAAAAGGGAGACCGCAGTATCTTGACAACCATCCACCACTCCCACACAATCGCGTAAGCACAACCATCAACCCACACAACTGACTGTGACACCTCGAGGGAAGCAACCCGAGAGACATCACAATGCAGCACATGAAGGCAGGGAAAGCCCGCTATGCATGACACAAGGGAAGGATTTATATACCCAACCCCCTAGAGCCAAGGAGACCAACGTTCCCTTCCCAAAAAAGGGAGACCGCAGTATCTTGACAACCATCCACCACTCCCACACAATCGCGTAAGCACAACCATCAACCCACACAACTGACCGTGACGACTCAAGGGAAGCAACCCCAGAGGCATCACAATGCAGCACATGAAGGCAGGGAAAGCCCGCTATGCATGACACAAGGGAAGGATTTATATACCCAACCCCCTAGAGCCAAGGAGACCAACGTTCCCTTCCCAAAAAAGGGAGACCGCAGTATCTTGACAACCATCCACCACTCCCACACAATCGCGTAAGCACAACCATCAACCCACACAACTGACTGTGACGCCTCGAGGGAAGCAACCCGAGAGACATCACAATGCAGCACATGAAGGCAGGGAAAGCCCGCTATGCATGACACAAGGGAAGGATTGATATACCCAACCCCCTAGAGCCAACGAGACCAACGTTCCCTTCCCAAAAAAGGGAGACCGCAGTATCTTGACAGCCATCCACCACTCCCACACAATCGCGTAAGCACAACCATCAACCCACACAACTGACCGTGACGCCTCAAGGGAAGCAACCCGAGAGGCATCACAATGCAGCACATGAAGGCAGGGAAAGCCCGCTATGCATGACACAAGGGAAGGATTTATATACCCAACCCCCTAGAGCCAACGAGACCAACGTTCCCTTCCCAAAAAAGGGAGACCGCAGTATCTTGACAACCATCCACCACTCCCACACAATCGCGTAAGCACAACCATCAACCCACACAACTGACCGTGACGCCTCGAGGGAAGCAACCCGAGAGGCATCACAATGCAGCACATGAAGGCAGGGAAAGCCCGCTATGCATGACACAAGGGAAGGATTGATATACCCAACCCCCTAGAGCCAACGAGACCAACGTTCCCTTCCCAAAAAAGGGAGACCGCAGTATCTTGACCACCATCCACCACTCCCACACAATCGCATAAGCGCAACCATCAACCCACACAACTGATCATGCAGGACCTGACCTTTGAGACAAGCATATGACTAGTGGAAGGATCAGCCATGTAGCATCACCAACAACATCTGCATTGTTTGAGGTATGACTGAGCTCACCACTCAGACCCCAACACAAGCCCAAACCGTCGTCTCGAACATTCAATTCCGTTCGATTAGTTTGTCCTTTGTACATGCACAACCTGATTTTTGAGACAAGCATATGACTAATGGAAGGATCAGACAGGTTGCACCACCAACAACATCTGCAATGTTTGAGGTATGACTGAGCAGACCACTCAGACCCCAACACAATCCCAAACCGTCTTCCCAAATCGACAGGAACCCAATTAATGAGTCTTCACCTCTGCATGATGCTCAAAACCGCAATTGTGCGAGAGAATTCAACCCAAGCATATAAACAGGGCCCGTATATCAGCACTAACAAAATTCCACTACCAACAGGGAGAACTCCGATGGGACAAGTGAGGATCTTCTAGGTGGAGCTCACCCACCTGGGGATTCTTCGCTTGATGTATAACCGAGGAGAAAGTCAGCCGTGTCACTGATTTAATGAGACCCTTCACAGTATCACCATCTTTCGATTAGTTTGTCCCTGTACATGCACTAACTGATCTTTGAGACAAGCATATGACTAGTGGAAGGATCAACCATGTAGCATTACCAACAACATCTGCATTGTTTGTGGTATAACTGAGCAGACCACTCAGACCCCAACACAAGCCCAAACCATCATCCCGAACATTCAATTCCGTTCGATTAGTTTATCCTTTGTAAATGCACAACCTGATCTTTGAGACAAGCATATGACTAATGGTAGGATCAGCCAGGTAGCATCACCAACCACATCTGCAATGTTTGAGGTATGACTGAGCAGACCACTCACACCCCAACACAAGCCCAAATCATCTTCCCAAATCGACAGGATTCCCCTTAATGAGTCATCATCTCTGCATGACGCTCGTGTATCTTGCAGAAACAATAGATACACATTCTTCGCTTGATGTAAAACCGAGGAGAACGTCAGACTTGTCCCTGATTTACTGAGACCCTTCACAGTATCACCATCTTCGATTAGTTTGTCCCTGTACATGCACAGACTGATCTTTGAGACAAGCATATGACTAGTGTTCTCAACGGATATCCAACCAAGCCAAACCGTGTTCCATCATTCACATGGAAACATGCACAAGGACCAAATGAAAGCGAGGAGAAATTAAACCCCCACTTACGGATGAGGGTGCCAACGAGACCAACGTTCCCTTCCCAAAAAAGGGAGACCGCAGTATCTTGACAACCATCCACCACTCCCACACAATCGCGTAAGCACAACCATCAACCCACACAGCTGATCGTGACGCCTCGAGGGATGCAACCCGAGAGGCATCACAATGCAGCACATGAAGGCAGGGAAAGCCCGCTATGCATGACACAAGGGAAGGATTGATATACCCAACCCCCTAGAGCCAACGAGACCAACGTTCCCTTCCCAAAAAAGGGAGACCGCGGTATCTTGACAACCATCCACCACTCCCACACAATCGCATAAGCGCAACCATCAACCCACACAACTGATCATGCAGGACCTGATCTTTGAGACAAGCATATGACTAGTGGAAGGATCAGACATGTAGAATCACCAACAACATCTGCATTGTTTGAGGTATGACTGAGCTCACCACTCAGACCCCAACACAAGCCCAAACCGTCGTCCCGAACATTCAATTCCGTTCGATTAGTTTGTCCATTGTACATGCACAACCTGATCTTTGAGACAAGCATATGACTAATGGAAGGATCAACAAGGTTGCATCACCAACCAAATCTGCAATGTTTGAGGTATGACCCCACCTCAACGTCCTTCCCTTCAAGGCACGCCGCATGCACCAAGACGGGCCTCGAGGCCCCTTCAAATCGTCTCACTCGGATGCCATTGTCTGGAAACGACTATCAGCCCGCAAGATCACACATGCGACAAACCCCATCTCGTTGTCATCGTTTTTAGGGCGCACTACCTCGGGAAAGACAAGCCCCAAGCACGGGACGAATCATCGAGAATTCATGGCATTGCGTCCATGCCATTTTCCATGTCACTGGGCATGTCATCGGGTGGCTCTAGGCACGCAGGACAAGACCCACGCCCAGGGGGGGTCGCCGACCACTCCCCCCCCTAAAGAGACATTTATGCATTTCCAGCTATTCCACCAGGAAACATCAACAGTGACGAGGAGACATACTGATGGGTTTAGACCACCCTAAGGGCACCGCAGTGCATGAAAGACAACACGGGTTGCCCTAAAAGAGCTATGAAACCATAGGAAGGGCCACCGACGTGACCCCTTAGGCACATGAAGGCCGCCGACACGTCATGGCATCCGTCCCGCGTCTCGTCCATCACCGCAGAGAAGACACGCCCCATGTCCAGAGCGGGTCCTCACGCATGAAAGGAATTATCTTGAGGCGGTCATTGTCATTACATACCGTACCCAACAACATATGACAAACCCCACCACGTCGTCCTTCCTTGCAAGGCACACCGCATCCTCCAAGGCAAGCCCCGATGCCCCTTCAAATCGTCCCACTCGGGTGGCGTTGTCTCCACGTGATTGTCAGTACGTCGGACCTGACACGCGACGCACCCCGGCTCATTGTCATCACTTTTATGGCGCATTACCTCAGACAAGACAAGCCCCAAGCACCGTATGAATCCTCAAGCTTTCATGGATTTGTCTGGAGGCCATTTTTCCATGTCCGTGGGCATGTCACTAGGTGGCTCTGGGCACGCAGGACAAGACCCACGCCCAGGGGGGGTCGCCGACCACTCCCCCCCTAAAGAGACATTTATGCATTTTCAGCTGTCCCACCAGGAAACATCAGCACTGACGAGGAGACATAGTAACGGGTTTAGACAACCCTGTGGGCACCACAGCGCATGAAAGACAACACGTGTTGCCCTAAAAGATATATGAAACCATAGGAACAGCCACCGATGTGACCCCTTAGGCACATGAAGGCCGCCGACACGTAGTAGCATTCATCCCGGGTAGCGTCCAACACCGCCGAGAAGACAGGCCCCATGTCCAGAGAGGGTCCTCACGCATGAAATGAATTCTCTTTAGGTGGTCATTGTCATTACATACGGGACACGACAACAGATGACAAACCCCACCGCAACGTCCTTCCTTTCAAGGCACGCCACACGCACCAAGACGGGCCTCGAGGCCCCTTCAAATCGTCTCACTCGGATGCCATTGTCTGGACACGACTGTCAGTCCGCAGGATCACACATGCGACAAACCCCATCTCATTGTCATCGTTTTTAGGGCGCACTACCTCGGGCAAGACAAGCCCCAAGCACGGGACGAATCATCAGAAATTCATGGCACTGCGTCGATGCCATTTTCCATGTCACTCGGCATGTCAGTGGGTGGCTCTAGGCACGCAGGACAAGACCCACGCCCAGGGGGGGGTCGCCGACCACTCCCCCCCTAAAGAGACATTTATGCATTTCCAGCTATACCACCAGGAAACATCAACAGTGACGAGGAGACATACTGATGGGTTTAGACCACCCTAAGGGCACCGCAGTGCATGAAAGACAACACGGGTTGCCCTAAAAGAGCTATGAAACCATAGGAAGGGCCACCGACGTGACCCCTTAGGCACATGAAGGCCGCCGACACGTCATGGCATCCGTCCCGCGTCTCGTCCATCACCGCAGAGAAGACGCGCCCCATGTCCAGAGCGAGTCCTCACGCCTCAAAGGAATTATCTTTAGGTGGTCATTGTCAATACATACCGTACCCAACAACATATGACAAACCCCACCACATCGTCCTTCCTTGCAAGGCACACCGCATCCACCAAGGCAAGCCCCGAGGCCCCTTCAAATCGTCTCACTCGGATGCCGTTGTCTCCACGTGATCGTCAGTACGTCGGACCTCACACACGCGACAAACCCCATCTCATTGTCATCGTTTTTATGGCGCACTACCTCGGGCAAGACAAGCCCGAAGCACGGGACAAATCATCAGGAATTCTTGGCATTGCGTCGATGCCATTTTCCACGTCACTCGGCGTGGGTCTGACACGCGACGCACCCCAGCTCATTGTCATCACTTTTATGGCGCATTACCTCAGACAAGACAAGCCCCAAGCACCGTACGAATCATCAGGCTTTCATGGATTCGTCTGGAGGCCGTTTTTCCATGTCCGTGGGCATGTCACTGGGTGGCTCTGGGCACACAGGACAAGACCCACGCCCAGGGGGGGTCGCCGACCACTCCCCCCCTAAAGAGACATTTATGCATTTCCAGCTGTCCCACCAGGAAACATCAGCACTGACGAGGAGACATACTGATGGGTTCAGACAACCCTGTGGGCACCACAGCGCATGAAAGACAACACGTGTTGCCCTAAAAGAGATATGAAACCATAGGAATAGCCACCAATGTGACCCCTTAGGCACATCAAGGCCGCCATCACGTACTAGCATCCATCCCGGGTAGCGTCCAACACCGCCGAGAAGACAGGCCCCATGTCCAGAGAGGGTCCTCACGCATGAAATGAATTCTCTTTAGGTGGTCATTATCATTACATACGGGACACGAAAACACATGAATAACCACACCTCAACGTCCTTCCTTTCAAGGCACACCGCATGCACCAAGACGGGCCTCGAGGCCCCTTCAAATCGTCTCACTCGGATGCCTTTGTCTGGAAACGACTGTCAGCCCGCAAGATCACACATGCGACAAAACCCATCTCATTGTCATCGTTTTTAGGGCGCACTACCTCGGGAAAGACAAGCCCCAAGCACGGGACGAATCATCAAGAATTCATGGCATTGCGTCGATGCCATTTTCCATGTCACTGGGCATGTCATCGGGTGGCTCTAGGCACGCAGGACAAGACCCACGCCCAGGGGGGGTCGCCGACCACTCCCCCCCTAAAGAGACATTTATGCATTTCCAGCTATTCCACCAGGAAACATCAAAAGTGACGAGGAGACATACTGAGGGGTTTAGACCACCCTAAGGGCACCGCAGTGCATGAAAGACAACACGGGTTGCCCTAAAAGAGCTATGAAACCATAGGAAGGGCCACCGACGTGACCCCTTAGGCACATGAAGGCCGCCGACACGTCATGACATCCGTCCCGCGTCTCGTCCATCACCGCAGAGAAGACACGCCCCATGTCCAGAGCGGGTCCTCACGCATGAAATGAATTATCTTTAGGCGGTCATTGTCATTACATACCGTACCCAACAACATATGACAAACCCCACCACGTCGTCCTTCCTTGCAAGGCACACCGCATCCTCCAAGGCAAGCCCCGATGCCCCTTCAAATCGTCCCACTCGGGTGGCGTTGTCTCCACGTGATTGTCAGTACGTCGGACCTGACACGCGACGCACCCCGGCTCATTGTCATCACTTTTATGGCGCATTACCTCAGACAAGACAAGCCCCAAGCACCGTATGAATCCTCAAGCTTTCATGGATTTGTCTGGAGGCCATTTTTCCATGTCCGTGGGCATGTCACTAGGTGGCTCTGGGCACGCAGGACAAGACCCACGCCCAGGGGGGGTCGCCGACCACTCCCCCCCTAAAGAGACATTTATGCCTTTCCAGCTGTCCCACCAGGAAACATCAGCACTGACGAGGAGACATACTGGAGGGTTTAGACAACCCTGTGGGCACCACAGCGCATGAAAGTCAACACGTGTTGCCCTAAAAGATATATGAAACCGTAGGAACAGCCACCGATGTGACCCCTTAGGCACATGAAGGCCGCCGACACGTAGTAGCATTCATCCCGGGTAGCGTCCAACACCGCCGAGAAGACAGGCCCCATGTCCAGAGAGGGTCCTCACGCATGAAATGAATTCTCTTTAGGTGGTCATTGTCATTACATACGGGACACGACAACAGATGACAAACCCCACCGCAACGTCCTTCCTTTCAAGGCACGCCACACGCACCAAGACGGGCCTCGAGGCCCCTTCAAATCGTCTCACTCGGATGCCATTGTCTGGACACGACTGTCAGTCCGCAGGATCACACATGCGACAAACCCCATCTCATTGTCATCGTTTTTAGGGCGCACTACCTCGGGCAAGACAAGCCCCAAGCACGAGACGAATCATCAGGAATTCATGGCACTGCGTCGATGCCATTTTCCATGTCACTCGGCATGTCATTGGGTGGCTCTAGGCACGCAGGACAAGACCCACGCCCAGGGGGGGTCGCCGACCACTCCCCCCCTAAAGAGACATTTATGCATTTCCAGCTATACCACCAGGAAACATCAACAGTGACGAGGAGACATACTGATGGGTTTAGACCACCCTAAGGGAACTGCAGTGCATGAAAGACAACACGGGTTGCCCTAAAAGAGCTATGAAACCATACGAAGGGCCACCGACGTGACCCCTTAGGCACATGAAGGCCGCCGACACGTCATGGCATCCGCCCCGCGTCTCGTCCATCACCGCAGAGAAGACACGCCCCATGTCCAGAGCTGGTCCTCACGCCTCAAAGGAATTATCTTTAGGCGGTCATTGTCAATACATACCGTACCCAACAACATATGACAAACCCCACCACGTCGTCCTTCCTTGCAAGGCACACCGCATCCACCAAGGCAAGACCCGAGGCCCCTTCAAATCGTCCCACTCGGATGGCGTTGTCTCCACGTGATTGTCAGTACGTCGGACCTGACACGCGACGCACCCCGGCTCATTGTCATCACTTTTATGACGCATTACCTCAGACAAGACAAGCCCCAAGCACCGTACGAATAATCAAGCTTTCATGGATTTGTCTGGAGGTCGTTTTTCCATGTTCGTGGGCATGTCACTGGGTGGCTCTGGGCACGCAGGACAAGACCCACGCCCAGGGGGGGTCGCCGACCACTCCCCCCCTAAAGAGACATTTATGCATTTCCAGCTGTCCCACCAGGAAACATCAGCACTGACGAGGACACATACTGATGGGTTCAGACAACCCAATGGGCACCACAACGCATGAAAGACAGCACGTGTTGCCCTTAAAGAGCTACGAATCCATACGAACAGCCACCAAAGTGACCCCTTAGGCACACGAAGGCCGCCGACACGTCATGGCATCCGTCCCGGGTATCATCCAACACCGCCGAGAAGACAGGACCCATGTCCAGAGCGGGTCCCCGCGCATGAAATGAATTATCTTTAGGCGGTCATTGTCTTTACATTCCGAACACAACAACATGTGACAAACCCCACCTCGACGTCCTTCCTTTCAAGAAACGCCGCATGCACCAAGACGGGCCCCGAGACCCCTTCAAATCGTCTCACTCGGATGCCATTGTCTGAACGCGACTGTCAGTCCGCAGGATCTCGAAGGCGACAAACACCATCCCATTGTCATCGTTTTTATGGCGCACTACCTCGGGCAAGACAAGCCCCAAGCACGGGACGAATCATCAGGCATTCATGGCATTACGTCGATGTCATTTTGCATGTCAATGGGCATCACATTGGGTGGCTCTAGGCACGCACGACAAGACCCACGCCCGGGGGGGTCGCCGACCACTCCCCCCCTAAAGAGACATTTATGCATTTCCAGCTATTCCACCAGGAAACATCAACACCGACGAGGAGACATACTGATGGGTTTAGACCACCCTGAGGGCAGGGCAACGCCTGAAAGGCAACACGTGTTGCCCTAAAAGAGCTATGAAACCATAGGAAGGGCCACCGACGTGACCCCTTAGGCACATGAAGGCCGCCGACACGTCATGGCATCCGTCCCACGTATCGTCCATCACCACAGCGAAGACACGCCCCATGTCCAGAGCGGGTCCCCACGCATGAAAGGAATTCTCTTTAGGCGGTCATTGTCATTACATACCGGACCCAACAACATATGACAAACCCCACCTCATTGTCCTTCCATTCAAGGCACACCGCATCCACCAAGGCAAGCCCTGAGGCCCCTTCAAATCCTCTCACCCGGATGGCGTTGTCTCCACCTGATTGTCAGTACGGAGGACCTGACACGCGACGAAACCCGGCTCATTGTCATCACTTTTATGGCGCACTACCTCGAACAAGACAAGCCCCAAGCACCGGACGAATCATCAAGCTGTCTTTGCTTTGTCCGGAGGCTGTTTTTCCATGTCCGTGGGCATGTCACTGGGTGGCTCTGGGCACGCAGGACAAGACCCACGCCCAGGGGGGGTCGCCGACCACTCCCCCCCTAAAGAGACATTTATGCATTTCCAGCTGTCCCACCAGGAAACATCAGCACTGACGAGGAGACATACTGATGGGTTTAGACAACCCTGTGGGCACCACAGCGCATGAAAGACAACACGTGTTGCCCTAAAAGAGATATGAAACCATAGGAACAGCCACTGATGTGACCCCTTAGGCACATCAAGGCCGCCGACACGTAGTAGCATTCGTCGCGGGTAGCATCCAACGCCGCCGAGAAGACAGGCCCCATGTCCAGAGCGGGTCCTCGCGCATGAAGTGAATTCTCTTTAGGTGGTCATTGTCATTACATACGGGACACGACAACATATGAAAAACCCCACCTCGACGTCCTTCCTTTCAAGGCACGCCGCATGCACCAAGACGGGCCCTGAGGCCCCTTCAAATCGTCTCACTCGGATGCCATTGTCTGGACGCGACTGTCAGTCCGCAGGATCGCACATGCGACAAACCCCGTCTCATTGCCATCGTTTTTAGGGCGCACTACCTCGGGCAAGACAAGCCCCAAGCACGGGACGAATCATCAGGAATTCATGGCATTGCGTCGATGCCATTTTCCATGTCACTGGGCATGTCTGTGGGTGGCTCTCGGCACGCAGGACAAGACCCACGCCCAGGGGGGGTCGCCGACCACTCCCCCCCTAAAGAGACATTTATGCATTTCCAGCTATTCCACCAGGAAACATCAACACTGACGAGGAGACATACTGAGTGGTTTAGACCACCCAGAGGGAACCGCAGCGCATGAAAGGCAACACGTGTTGCCCTAAAAGGGCTATGAAACCATAGGAAGGGACACCGACGTGGCCCCTTAGGCACATGAAGGCCGCCGACACGTCATGGCATCCGTCCCGCGTATCGTCCAACACCGCCGAGGAGACAGGACCCATGTCCAGAGCGGGTCCTCACGCATGAAATGAATTCTCTTTAGGTGGTCATTGTCTTTACATACCGGACACAACAACATATGACAAACCCCACCTCAACGTCCTTCCTTTCAAGGCACGCCGCACGCACCAAGACGGGCCCCGAGGCCCCTTCAAATCGCCTCACTAGGATTCCATTGTCTGGACGCGATTGTCAGTCCGTAGGATCTCACAGGCGACAAACCCCACCCATCTCATTGTCATCGGTTTTATGGCGCACCACCTCGGGCAAGACAAGACCCTAGCACGGGAAGAATCATCAGGAATTCAGGGCATTGCGTCGATGCCATTTTCCATGTCACTGGGCATGTCATTGGGTGGCTCTAGGCACGCAGGACAAGACCCACGCCCAGGGGGGTCGCCGACCACTCCCCCCCTAAAGAGACATTTATGCATTTCCAGCTATCCCACCAGGAAACATCAACACTGACGAGGAGACATACTGATGGGTTTAGACCACCCTGAGGGCACCGCAGCGCATGAAAGACAACACGTGTTGCCCTAAAAGAGCTATGAAACCATAGGAAGGGCCACCGACGTGACCCCTTATGCACATGAAGGCCACCGACAAGTCATGGCATCCATCCCGCGTATCGTCGATCACCGCCGAGAAGACACGCCCCATGTCCAGAGCGGGTCCTCACTCATGAAAAGAATTCTCTTTAGGTGGTAATTGTAATTACATACAGGACCCAACAACATATGAAAAACCCCACCTCGACGTCCTTCCTTTCAAGGCACGTCGCATCCACCAAGACATGCCCCGAGGCCACTTCAAATCGTCTCACTCGGATGGCTTTGTCTCCACGCGATTGTCAGTTCGTCGGACCTGACACGCGACGAACCCCGTCTCATTGTCATCGCTTTTATGGGGCACTACCGCGGGCAAGACAAGCCCCAAGCACAGGAGGAATCATCTAGAGGCCATTTTTCCATGTCTGTGGGCATGTCACTGGGTGGCTCTGGGCACGCAGGACAAGACCCACGCCCAGGGGGGGTCGCCGACCACTCCCCCCCTAAAGAGACATTTCTGCATTTCCAGCTCTCCCACCAGGAAACATCAGCACTGACGAGGAGACATACTGAGTGGTTCAGACCACCCAGAGGGAACCGCAGCGCATGAAAGACAACACGTGTTGCCCTAAAAGAGCTATGAAACCATAGGAACGGCAACCGACGTGACCCCTTAGGCACGTGAAGGCCGCCGACACGTCATGGCATCCTTCCCGCGTATCGTCGACCACCGCCGAGAAGACAGACCCCATGTCCAGAGCGGGTCCTCACGCATGAAATGAATTCTCTTTAGGTGGTCGGTGTCGTTACATACCGAACCCAACAACATATGACAAACCCCAGCTCGGCGTCCTTCCTTTCAAGGCACCCCGCATCCACCAAGACAAGCCTCGAGGCCCCTTCAAATCGTCTCACTCGGATGGCATTGTCTCCACGCGATTGTCGGTACGTAGGACCTCACACGCGACGAACCCCGGCTCATTGTCAAAGCTTTTAAGGCGCACTACCCCGGAGAAGACAAGCCCCAAGCACCGGACGAATCATCACGCATTGATGGCATTGTCTAGAGGCCATTTTTCCATGTCCGTGGGCATGTCACTGGGTGGCTCGAGGCACGCAGGACAAGACCCACGCCCAGGGGGGGTCGCCGACCACTACCCCCCTAAAGAGACATTTATGCATTTACAGCTATCCCACCAGGAAACATCAGCACTGACGAGGAGACATACTGAGTGGTTTAGACCACCCAGAGGGCACCCCAGCTCATGAAAGACAACGCGAGTTGCCCTAAAAGAGCTATGAAACCATAGGAACGGCCACCGACGTGACCCCTTAGGCACATGAAGGCCGCCGGCACGTCATGGCATCCGTCCCGCGTGTCGTCGACCACCGCCGAGAAGACAACCCCATGTCCAGAGCGGGTCCTCACGCATGAAACGAATTCTATTTAGGTGGTCATGGACGTTACATACCGGACCCAACAAGATATGGCAAACCCCAGCTCGGCGTCCTTCCTTTCAAGGCACCCCGCATCCACCAATGCAAGCCCCGATGCCCCTTCAAATCGTCTCACTCGGATGGAATTGTCTCCACGCGATTGTCAGTACGTAGGACCTGACACGCGACGAACCCCGACTCATTTTCAAAGCTTTGATGGCGCACTACCCCGGACAAGACAAGCCCCAAGCACCGGACGAATCATCAAGCATTCATGGGATTGTCTAGAGGCCATTTTTCCATGTCCGTGGGCATGTCATTGGGTGGCTCTGGGCACGCAGGACAAGACCCACGCCCAGGGGGGGTCGCCGACCACTCCCCCCCTAAAGAGACATTTATGCATTTCCAGCTATCCCACCAGGAAACATCATCAGTGACGAGGAGACATACTGAGGGGTTTAGACATCCCAGAGGTCAGTGCAGCGCATGAAAGACAACACGTGTTGCCCTAAAAGAGCTATGAAACCATAGGAACGACCACCGACGTGACCCCTTAGGCACTTGAAGGCCGCCGACACGTCATGGCATCCGTCCCGCGTATCGTCGATCACCGCCGAGAAGACATGCCCCATGTCCACAGCGGGTCCTCACGCATGAAATGAATTCTCATCAGGTGGTGATTGTCGTTACATATAGGACCCAACAACATTTCACCAACCACCACCTCCATGTCTTTCCTTTTAAGGCACACCGCATCCACCAAGACAAGCCCCGAGGCCCCTTCAAATCGCCTCACCCGGATGGCATTGTCTCCACGCGATTGTCAGTACGTAGGACCTGACACGTGACGAACCCCGGCTCATTGTCATCGCTTTCATGGCGCAATACCCCGGACAAGACAAGCCCCAAGCACTGGACGAATCACCAAGCATTCATGGCATTGTCTAGAGGCCATTTTTTCATGTCCGTGGGCATGTCATTGGGTGGATCTGGGCGCGCAGGACAAGACCCACGCCCAGGGGGGGGTCGCCGACCACTCCCCCCCCCCCTGAAGAGACATTTATGCATTTCCAGCTATCCCACCAGGAAACATCAACAGTGACGAGGAGACATACTGAGGGGTTTAGACGTCCCAGAGGGCAGCGCAGCGCATGAAAGACCACACGTGTGGCACTGAAAAACCTATGAAAACGTAGGAATGACCACCGACGTGACCCCTTAAGCGCAGGAAGGCCACCCACACGTCGTGGCATCCGTCCGACGTATCGTCCATCACCGGGGACATGACAAAACCCATGTCCCAAGTCCGTCCTCACGCAAGAATTGAATTTTATTTTGGTGATTGTCCTTACATACAGGAAACGACAACATATGACAAACCCCAGCTCAATGCCTTTCCATAGGCTGATTGCAAACCCCAAGCCCGCGCCGAATCATCCCACTTGGATGGCATTCTCAATCTCAGCCATTGGGGTCTCACTCGCTACAAACCCCAGCTCAAAGTCTTTCCTTTCAAAGTGCACCGCTTCCCACAAGCGAAGCCCCGAGTCCACTTCAAATAGTCTCGCTCGGAGGGAACTGTTTAGACGCGATTGTCAGTCCGCAGGACCTGGCAGGGGACAAACCACGACTCATTGTCATCGCTTTTCTCGCGCACTACCCCGAACAAGACAATCCCCAAGCACCGGACGAATCATCAAGCTTTCATGGAATTGTCCAGAGGCCATTTCTCTCTCCACGTCCTTGGGCATGTCATTCGGCGGCTCTGGGCACGTAGGACATGACCCACGCCCAGGGGGGTCGCCGACCCCTCCCCCCTTTCCGTAGGTTGATTGTAAGGCCCTGGAACCCACAACAAACCCCAGACCGAAGTCATCGCTTCTTGAGGGAGCGACGTCGGACAAGCACCAAGCCAGCATCGAATCATCCAGCTTGGATGAAATTATCGTTTTCATACACTAGGTTCTCACGTGCTACCAACCCCGGCCCAACGTCTTTCCTTTCAAGTCCCACCGCGCCTCGCAGGACAAGCCCCGAGTCCCCTTCATATCGCCTCACTCGGACGGCGTTGCCTGTAAGTGATTGTCAGGCCTTAGGACCTGATATGCGAACAACCCCCGCTCATTGTCATCCCTTTTCCGGTGCAGTACGTCGGACATGGCAAGCCCCAAGGCCCCGACGGATCATCACGCTTGGATGGAAATGTCCAGAGGTGGTTTTCCACGTCATCAGACATGTCCTTCGACGGCTCAGGGCATGCAGGAGAAGACGCACGCCCAGGGGTGGTCGTCGACCCCGCCTCCCCCTAGAGACATTTGTGCACTTCCAAAAATCCCACCGCAACACATCAACAGTGACGGGGAGACATTCTTGGCGGGGTTCGGACGACCCGGAGGGCAACACCGCACAGCTATTCCGTGGAAATTAGAAGCCTCTTCGGCTGCAGACGTCTTTAATCATGGGGAGGGACGAATCGAAGCGACCTGAGGTTGGATCTCAACGGATCGTGGCAGCAAGGCCACTCTCCCGCTTACAATGCCTTGTCGCGTATTTAAGTCGTCTGCAAAGGATTCAACCCGCCGCCCGGGTGGAATTGCACTTCAAGGCGTCCGACACCGCCGAGAAGACAGGCCCCATGTCCAGAGAGGGTCCTCACGCATGAAATGAATTCTCTTTAGGTGGTCATTGTCATTACATACGGGACACGACAACAGATGACAAACCCCACCGCAACGTCCTTCCTTTCAAGGCACGCCACACGCACCAAGACGGGCCTCGAGGCCCCTTCAAATCGTCTCACTCGGATGCCATTGTCTGGACACGACTGTCAGTCCGCAGGATCACACATGCGACAAACCCCATCTCATTGTCATCGTTTTTAGGGCGCACTACCTCGGGCAAGACAAGCCCCAAGCACGGGACGAATCATCAGAAATTCATGGCACTGCGTCGATGCCATTTTCCATGTCACTCGGCATGTCAGTGGGTGGCTCTAGGCACGCAGGACAAGACCCACGCCCAGGGGGGGTCGCCGACCACTCCCCCCCTAAAGAGACATTTATGCATTTCCAGCTATACCACCAGGAAACATCAATAGTGACGAGGAGACATACTGATGGGTTTAGACCACCCTAAGGGCACCGCAGTGCATGAAAGACAACACGGGTTGCCCTAAAAGAGCTATGAAACCATAGGAAGGGCCACCGACGTGACCCCTTAGGCACATGAAGGCCGCCGACACGTCATGGCATCCGTCCCGCGTCTCGTCCATCACCGCAGAGAAGACGCGCCCCATGTCCAGAGCGAGTCCTCACGCCTCAAAGGAATTATCTTTAGGTGGTCATTGTCAATACATACCGTACCCAACAACATATGACAAACCCCACCACATCGTCCTTCCTTGCAAGGCACACCGCATCCACCAAGGCAAGCCCCGAGGCCCCTTCAAATCGTCTCACTCGGATGCCGTTGTCTCCACGTGATCGTCAGTACGTCGGACCTCACACACGCGACAAACCCCATCTCATTGTCATCGTTTTTATGGCGCACTACCTCGGGCAAGACAAGCCCGAAGCACGGGACAAATCATCAGGAATTCTTGGCATTGCGTCGATGCCATTTTCCACGTCACTCGGCGTGGGTCTGACACGCGACGCACCCCAGCTCATTGTCATCACTTTTATGGCGCATTACCTCAGACAAGACAAGCCCCAAGCACCGTACGAATCATCAGGCTTTCATGGATTCGTCTGGAGGCCGTTTTTCCATGTCCGTGGGCATGTCACTGGGTGGCTCTGGGCACACAGGACAAGACCCACGCCCAGGGGGGGTCGCCGACCACTCCCCCCCTAAAGAGACATTTATGCATTTCCAGCTGTCCCACCAGGAAACATCAGCACTGACGAGGAGACATACTGATGGGTTCAGACAACCCTGTGGGCACCACAGCGCATGAAAGACAACACGTGTTGCCCTAAAAGAGATATGAAACCATAGGAATAGCCACCAATGTGACCCCTTAGGCACATCAAGGCCGCCATCACGTACTAGCATCCATCCCGGGTAGCGTCCAACACCGCCGAGAAGACAGGCCCCATGTCCAGAGAGGGTCCTCACGCATGAAATGAATTCTCTTTAGGTGGTCATTATCATTACATACGGGACACGAAAACACATGAATAACCACACCTCAACGTCCTTCCTTTCAAGGCACACCGCATGCACCAAGACGGGCCTCGAGGCCCCTTCAAATCGTCTCACTCGGATGCCTTTGTCTGGAAACGACTGTCAGCCCGCAAGATCACACATGCGACAAAACCCATCTCATTGTCATCGTTTTTAGGGCGCACTACCTCGGGAAAGACAAGCCCCAAGCACGGGACGAATCATCAAGAATTCATGGCATTGCGTCGATGCCATTTTCCATGTCACTGGGCATGTCATCGGGTGGCTCTAGGCACGCAGGACAAGACCCACGCCCAGGGGGGGTCGCCGACCACTCCCCCCCTAAAGAGACATTTATGCATTTCCAGCTATTCCACCAGGAAACATCAAAAGTGACGAGGAGACATACTGAGGGGTTTAGACCACCCTAAGGGCACCGCAGTGCATGAAAGACAACACGGGTTGCCCTAAAAGAGCTATGAAACCATAGGAAGGGCCACCGACGTGACCCCTTAGGCACATGAAGGCCGCCGACACGTCATGACATCCGTCCCGCGTCTCGTCCATCACCGCAGAGAAGACACGCCCCATGTCCAGAGCGGGTCCTCACGCATGAAATGAATTATCTTTAGGCGGTCATTGTCATTACATACCGTACCCAACAACATATGACAAACCCCACCACGTCGTCCTTCCTTGCAAGGCACACCGCATCCTCCAAGGCAAGCCCCGATGCCCCTTCAAATCGTCCCACTCGGGTGGCGTTGTCTCCACGTGATTGTCAGTACGTCGGACCTGACACGCGACGCACCCCGGCTCATTGTCATCACTTTTATGGCGCATTACCTCAGACAAGACAAGCCCCAAGCACCGTATGAATCCTCAAGCTTTCATGGATTTGTCTGGAGGCCATTTTTCCATGTCCGTGGGCATGTCACTAGGTGGCTCTGGGCACGCAGGACAAGACCCACGCCCAGGGGGGGTCGCCGACCACTCCCCCCCTAAAGAGACATTTATGCCTTTCCAGCTGTCCCACCAGGAAACATCAGCACTGACGAGGAGACATACTGGAGGGTTTAGACAACCCTGTGGGCACCACAGCGCATGAAAGTCAACACGTGTTGCCCTAAAAGATATATGAAACCGTAGGAACAGCCACCGATGTGACCCCTTAGGCACATGAAGGCCGCCGACACGTAGTAGCATTCATCCCGGGTAGCGTCCAACACCGCCGAGAAGACAGGCCCCATGTCCAGAGAGGGTCCTCACGCATGAAATGAATTCTCTTTAGGTGGTCATTGTCATTACATACGGGACACGACAACAGATGACAAACCCCACCGCAACGTCCTTCCTTTCAAGGCACGCCACACGCACCAAGACGGGCCTCGAGGCCCCTTCAAATCGTCTCACTCGGATGCCATTGTCTGGACACGACTGTCAGTCCGCAGGATCACACATGCGACAAACCCCATCTCATTGTCATCGTTTTTAGGGCGCACTACCTCGGGCAAGACAAGCCCCAAGCACGAGACGAATCATCAGGAATTCATGGCACTGCGTCGATGCCATTTTCCATGTCACTCGGCATGTCATTGGGTGGCTCTAGGCACGCAGGACAAGACCCACGCCCAGGGGGGGTCGCCGACCACTCCCCCCCTAAAGAGACATTTATGCATTTCCAGCTATACCACCAGGAAACATCAACAGTGACGAGGAGACATACTGATGGGTTTAGACCACCCTAAGGGCACTGCAGTGCATGAAAGACAACACGGGTTGCCCTAAAAGAGCTATGAAACCATAGGAAGGGCCACCGACGTGACCCCTTAGGCACATGAAGGCCGCCGACACGTCATGGCATCCGCCCCGCGTCTAGTCCATCACCGCAGAGAAGACACGCCCCATGTCCAGAGCTGGTCCTCACGCCTCAAAGGAATTATCTTTAGGCGGTCATTGTCAATACATACCGTACCCAACAACATATGACAAACCCCACCACGTCGTCCTTCCTTGCAAGGCACACCGCATCCACCAAGGCAAGCCCCGAGGCCCCTTCAAATCGTCCCACTCGGATGGCGTTGTCTCCACGTGATTGTCAGTACGTCGGACCTGACACGCGACGCACCCCGGCTCATTGTCATCACTTTTATGACGCATTACCTCAGACAAGACAAGCCCCAAGCACCGTACGAATAATCAAGCTTTCATGGATTTGTCTGGAGGTCGTTTTTCCATGTTCGTGGGCATGTCACTGGGTGGCTCTGGGCACGCAGGACAAGACCCACGCCCAGGGGGGGTCGCCGACCACTCCCCCCCTAAAGAGACATTTATGCATTTCCAGCTGTCCCACCAGGAAACATCAGCACTGACGAGGACACATACTGATGGGTTCAGACAACCCAATGGGCACCACAACGCATGAAAGACAGCACGTGTTGCCCTAAAAGAGCTACGAATCCATACGAACAGCCACCAAAGTGACCCCTTAGGCACACGAAGGCCGCCGACACGTCATGGCATCCGTCCCGGGTATCATCCAACACCGCCGAGAAGACAGGACCCATGTCCAGAGCGGGTCCCCGCGCATGAAATGAATTATCTTTAGGCGGTCATTGTCTTTACATTCCGAACACAACAACATGTGACAAACCCCACCTCGACGTCCTTCCTTTCAAGAAACGCCGCATGCACCAAGACGGGCCCCGAGACCCCTTCAAATCGTCTCACTCGGATGCCATTGTCTGAACGCGACTGTCAGTCCGCAGGATCTCGAAGGCGACAAACACCATCCCATTGTCATCGTTTTTATGGCGCACTACCTCGGGCAAGACAAGCCCCAAGCACGGGACGAATCATCAGGCATTCATGGCATTACGTCGATGTCATTTTGCATGTCAATGGGCATCACATTGGGTGGCTCTAGGCACGCAGGACAAGACCCACGCCCGGGGGGGTCGCCGACCACTCCCCCCCTAAAGAGACATTTATGCATTTCCAGCTATTCCACCAGGAAACATCAACACCGACGAGGAGACATACTGATGGGTTTAGACCACCCTGAGGGCAGGGCAGCGCATGAAAGGCAACACGTGTTGCCCTAAAAGAGCTATGAAACCATAGGAAGGGCCACCGACGTGACCCCTTAGGCACATGAAGGCCGCCGACACGTCATGGCATCCGTCCCACGTATCGTCCATCACCACAGCGAAGACACGCCCCATGTCCAGAGCGGGTCCCCACGCATGAAAGGAATTCTCTTTAGGCGGTCATTGTCATTACATACCGGACCCAACAACATATGACAAACCCCACCTCATTGTCCTTCCATTCAAGGCACACCGCATCCACCAAGGCAAGCCCTGAGGCCCCTTCAAATCCTCTCACCCGGATGGCGTTGTCTCCACCTGATTGTCAGTACGGAGGACCTGACACGCGACGAAACCCGGCTCATTGTCATCACTTTTATGGCGCACTACCTCGAACAAGACAAGCCCCAAGCACCGGACGAATCATCAAGCTGTCTTTGCTTTGTCCGGAGGCTGTTTTTCCATGTCCGTGGGCATGTCACTGGGTGGCTCTGGGCACGCAGGACAAGACCCACGCCCAGGGGGGGTCGCCGACCACTCCCCCCCTAAAGAGACATTTATGCATTTCCAGCTGTCCCACCAGGAAACATCAGCACTGACGAGGAGACATACTGATGGGTTTAGACAACCCTGTGGGCACCACAGCGCATGAAAGACAACACGTGTTGCCCTAAAAGAGATATGAAACCATAGGAACAGCCACTGATGTGACCCCTTAGGCACATCAAGGCCGCCGACACGTAGTAGCATTCGTCGCGGGTAGCATCCAACGCCGCCGAGAAGACAGGCCCCATGTCCAGAGCGGGTCCTCGCGCATGAAGTGAATTCTCTTTAGGTGGTCATTGTCATTACATACGGGACACGACAACATATGAAAAACCCCACCTCGACGTCCTTCCTTTCAAGGCACGCCGCATGCACCAAGACGGGCCCTGAGGCCCCTTCAAATCGTCTCACTCGGATGCCATTGTCTGGACGCGACTGTCAGTCCGCAGGATCGCACATGCGACAAACCCCGTCTCATTGCCATCGTTTTTAGGGCGCACTACCTCGGGCAAGACAAGCCCCAAGCACGGGACGAATCATCAGGAATTCATGGCATTGCGTCGATGCCATTTTCCATGTCACTGGGCATGTCTGTGGGTGGCTCTCGGCACGCAGGACAAGACCCACGCCCAGGGGGGGTCGCCGACCACTCCCCCCCTAAAGAGACATTTATGCATTTCCAGCTATTCCACCAGGAAACATCAACACTGACGAGGAGACATACTGAGTGGTTTAGACCACCCAGAGGGAACCGCAGCGCATGAAAGGCAACACGTGTTGCCCTAAAAGGGCTATGAAACCATAGGAAGGGACACCGACGTGGCCCCTTAGGCACATGAAGGCCGCCGACACGTCATGGCATCCGTCCCGCGTATCGTCCAACACCGCCGAGGAGACAGGACCCATGTCCAGAGCGGGTCCTCACGCATGAAATGAATTCTCTTTAGGTGGTCATTGTCTTTACATACCGGACACAACAACATATGACAAACCCCACCTCAACGTCCTTCCTTTCAAGGCACGCCGCACGCACCAAGACGGGCCCCGAGGCCCCTTCAAATCGCCTCACTAGGATTCCATTGTCTGGACGCGATTGTCAGTCCGTAGGATCTCACAGGCGACAAACCCCACCCATCTCATTGTCATCGGTTTTATGGCGCACCACCTCGGGCAAGACAAGACCCTAGCACGGGAAGAATCATCAGGAATTCAGGGCATTGCGTCGATGCCATTTTCCATGTCACTGGGCATGTCATTGGGTGGCTCTAGGCACGCAGGACAAGACCCACGCCCAGGGGGGTCGCCGACCACTCCCCCCCTAAAGAGACATTTATGCATTTCCAGCTATCCCACCAGGAAACATCAACACTGACGAGGAGACATACTGATGGGTTTAGACCACCCTGAGGGCACCGCAGCGCATGAAAGACAACACGTGTTGCCCTAAAAGAGCTATGAAACCATAGGAAGGGCCACCGACGTGACCCCTTATGCACATGAAGGCCACCGACAAGTCATGGCATCCATCCCGCGTATCGTCGATCACCGCCGAGAAGACACGCCCCATGTCCAGAGCGGGTCCTCACTCATGAAAAGAATTCTCTTTAGGTGGTAATTGTAATTACATACAGGACCCAACAACATATGAAAAACCCCACCTCGACGTCCTTCCTTTCAAGGCACGTCGCATCCACCAAGACATGCCCCGAGGCCACTTCAAATCGTCTCACTCGGATGGCTTTGTCTCCACGCGATTGTCAGTTCGTCGGACCTGACACGCGACGAACCCCGTCTCATTGTCATCGCTTTTATGGGGCACTACCGCGGGCAAGACAAGCCCCAAGCACAGGAGGAATCATCTAGAGGCCATTTTTCCATGTCTGTGGGCATGTCACTGGGTGGCTCTGGGCACGCAGGACAAGACCCACGCCCAGGGGGGGTCGCCGACCACTCCCCCCCTAAAGAGACATTTCTGCATTTCCAGCTCTCCCACCAGGAAACATCAGCACTGACGAGGAGACATACTGAGTGGTTCAGACCACCCAGAGGGAACCGCAGCGCATGAAAGACAACACGTGTTGCCCTAAAAGAGCTATGAAACCATAGGAACGGCAACCGACGTGACCCCTTAGGCACGTGAAGGCCGCCGACACGTCATGGCATCCTTCCCGCGTATCGTCGACCACCGCCGAGAAGACAGACCCCATGTCCAGAGCGGGTCCTCACGCATGAAATGAATTCTCTTTAGGTGGTCGGTGTCGTTACATACCGAACCCAACAACATATGACAAACCCCAGCTCGGCGTCCTTCCTTTCAAGGCACCCCGCATCCACCAAGACAAGCCTCGAGGCCCCTTCAAATCGTCTCACTCGGATGGCATTGTCTCCACGCGATTGTCGGTACGTAGGACCTCACACGCGACGAACCCCGGCTCATTGTCAAAGCTTTTAAGGCGCACTACCCCGGAGAAGACAAGCCCCAAGCACCGGACGAATCATCACGCATTGATGGCATTGTCTAGAGGCCATTTTTCCATGTCCGTGGGCATGTCACTGGGTGGCTCGAGGCACGCAGGACAAGACCCACGCCCAGGGGGGGTCGCCGACCACTACCCCCCTAAAGAGACATTTATGCATTTACAGCTATCCCACCAGGAAACATCAGCACTGACGAGGAGACATACTGAGTGGTTTAGACCACCCAGAGGGCACCCCAGCTCATGAAAGACAACGCGAGTTGCCCTAAAAGAGCTATGAAACCATAGGAACGGCCACCGACGTGACCCCTTAGGCACATGAAGGCCGCCGGCACGTCATGGCATCCGTCCCGCGTGTCGTCGACCACCGCCGAGAAGACAACCCCATGTCCAGAGCGGGTCCTCACGCATGAAACGAATTCTATTTAGGTGGTCATGGACGTTACATACCGGACCCAACAAGATATGGCAAACCCCAGCTCGGCGTCCTTCCTTTCAAGGCACCCCGCATCCACCAATGCAAGCCCCGATGCCCCTTCAAATCGTCTCACTCGGATGGAATTGTCTCCACGCGATTGTCAGTACGTAGGACCTGACACGCGACGAACCCCGACTCATTTTCAAAGCTTTGATGGCGCACTACCCCGGACAAGACAAGCCCCAAGCACCGGACGAATCATCAAGCATTCATGGGATTGTCTAGAGGCCATTTTTCCATGTCCGTGGGCATGTCATTGGGTGGCTCTGGGCACGCAGGACAAGACCCACGCCCAGGGGGGGTCGCCGACCACTCCCCCCCTAAAGAGACATTTATGCATTTCCAGCTATCCCACCAGGAAACATCATCAGTGACGAGGAGACATACTGAGGGGTTTAGACATCCCAGAGGTCAGTGCAGCGCATGAAAGACAACACGTGTTGCCCTAAAAGAGCTATGAAACCATAGGAACGACCACCGACGTGACCCCTTAGGCACTTGAAGGCCGCCGACACGTCATGGCATCCGTCCCGCGTATCGTCGATCACCGCCGAGAAGACATGCCCCATGTCCACAGCGGGTCCTCACGCATGAAATGAATTCTCATCAGGTGGTGATTGTCGTTACATATAGGACCCAACAACATTTCACCAACCACCACCTCCATGTCTTTCCTTTTAAGGCACACCGCATCCACCAAGACAAGCCCCGAGGCCCCTTCAAATCGCCTCACCCGGATGGCATTGTCTCCACGCGATTGTCAGTACGTAGGACCTGACACGTGACGAACCCCGGCTCATTGTCATCGCTTTCATGGCGCAATACCCCGGACAAGACAAGCCCCAAGCACTGGACGAATCACCAAGCATTCATGGCATTGTCTAGAGGCCATTTTTTCATGTCCGTGGGCATGTCATTGGGTGGATCTGGGCGCGCAGGACAAGACCCACGCCCAGGGGGGGGTCGCCGACCACTCCCCCCCCCCCTGAAGAGACATTTATGCATTTCCAGCTATCCCACCAGGAAACATCAACAGTGACGAGGAGACATACTGAGGGGTTTAGACGTCCCAGAGGGCAGCGCAGCGCATGAAAGACCACACGTGTGGCACTGAAAAACCTATGAAAACGTAGGAATGACCACCGACGTGACCCCTTAAGCGCAGGAAGGCCACCCACACGTCGTGGCATCCGTCCGACGTATCGTCCATCACCGGGGACATGACAAAACCCATGTCCCAAGTCCGTCCTCACGCAAGAATTGAATTTTATTTTGGTGATTGTCCTTACATACAGGAAACGACAACATATGACAAACCCCAGCTCAATGCCTTTCCATAGGCTGATTGCAAACCCCAAGCCCGCGCCGAATCATCCCACTTGGATGGCATTCTCAATCTCAGCCATTGGGGTCTCACTCGCTACAAACCCCAGCTCAAAGTCTTTCCTTTCAAAGTGCACCGCTTCCCACAAGCGAAGCCCCGAGTCCACTTCAAATAGTCTCGCTCGGAGGGAACTGTTTAGACGCGATTGTCAGTCCGCAGGACCTGGCAGGGGACAAACCACGACTCATTGTCATCGCTTTTCTCGCGCACTACCCCGAACAAGACAATCCCCAAGCACCGGACGAATCATCAAGCTTTCATGGAATTGTCCAGAGGCCATTTCTCTCTCCACGTCCTTGGGCATGTCATTCGGCGGCTCTGGGCACGTAGGACATGACCCACGCCCAGGGGGGTCGCCGACCCCTCCCCCCTTTCCGTAGGTTGATTGTAAGGCCCTGGAACCCACAACAAACCCCAGACCGAAGTCATCGCTTCTTGAGGGAGCGACGTCGGACAAGCACCAAGCCAGCATCGAATCATCCAGCTTGGATGAAATTATCGTTTTCATACACTAGGTTCTCACGTGCTACCAACCCCGGCCCAACGTCTTTCCTTTCAAGTCCCACCGCGCCTCGCAGGACAAGCCCCGAGTCCCCTTCATATCGCCTCACTCGGACGGCGTTGCCTGTAAGTGATTGTCAGGCCTTAGGACCTGATATGCGAACAACCCCCGCTCATTGTCATCCCTTTTCCGGTGCAGTACGTCGGACATGGCAAGCCCCAAGGCCCCGACGGATCATCACGCTTGGATGGAAATGTCCAGAGGTGGTTTTCCACGTCATCAGACATGTCCTTCGACGGCTCAGGGCATGCAGGAGAAGACGCACGCCCAGGGGTGGTCGTCGACCCCGCCTCCCCCTAGAGACATTTGTGCACTTCCAAAAATCCCACCGCAACACATCAACAGTGACGGGGAGACATTCTTGGCGGGGTTCGGACGACCCGGAGGGCAACACCGCACAGCTATTCCGTGGAAATTAGAAGCCTCTTCGGCTGCAGACGTCTTTAATCATGGGGAGGGACGAATCGAAGCGACCTGAGGTTGGATCTCAACGGATCGTGGCAGCAAGGCCACTCTCCCGCTTACAATGCCTTGTCGCGTATTTAAGTCGTCTGCAAAGGATTCAACCCGCCGCCCGGGTGGAATTGCACTTCAAGGCGTCCGACACCGCCGAGAAGACAGGCCCCATGTCCAGAGAGGGTCCTCACGCATGAAATGAATTCTCTTTAGGTGGTCATTGTCATTACATACGGGACACGACAACAGATGACAAACCCCACCGCAACGTCCTTCCTTTCAAGGCACGCCACACGCACCAAGACGGGCCTCGAGGCCCCTTCAAATCGTCTCACTCGGATGCCATTGTCTGGACACGACTGTCAGTCCGCAGGATCACACATGCGACAAACCCCATCTCATTGTCATCGTTTTTAGGGCGCACTACCTCGGGCAAGACAAGCCCCAAGCACGGGACGAATCATCAGAAATTCATGGCACTGCGTCGATGCCATTTTCCATGTCACTCGGCATGTCAGTGGGTGGCTCTAGGCACGCAGGACAAGACCCACGCCCAGGGGGGGTCGCCGACCACTCCCCCCCTAAAGAGACATTTATGCATTTCCAGCTATACCACCAGGAAACATCAATAGTGACGAGGAGACATACTGATGGGTTTAGACCACCCTAAGGGCACCGCAGTGCATGAAAGACAACACGGGTTGCCCTAAAAGAGCTATGAAACCATAGGAAGGGCCACCGACGTGACCCCTTAGGCACATGAAGGCCGCCGACACGTCATGGCATCCGTCCCGCGTCTCGTCCATCACCGCAGAGAAGACGCGCCCCATGTCCAGAGCGAGTCCTCACGCCTCAAAGGAATTATCTTTAGGTGGTCATTGTCAATACATACCGTACCCAACAACATATGACAAACCCCACCACATCGTCCTTCCTTGCAAGGCACACCGCATCCACCAAGGCAAGCCCCGAGGCCCCTTCAAATCGTCTCACTCGGATGCCGTTGTCTCCACGTGATCGTCAGTACGTCGGACCTCACACACGCGACAAACCCCATCTCATTGTCATCGTTTTTATGGCGCACTACCTCGGGCAAGACAAGCCCGAAGCACGGGACAAATCATCAGGAATTCTTGGCATTGCGTCGATGCCATTTTCCACGTCACTCGGCGTGGGTCTGACACGCGACGCACCCCAGCTCATTGTCATCACTTTTATGGCGCATTACCTCAGACAAGACAAGCCCCAAGCACCGTACGAATCATCAGGCTTTCATGGATTCGTCTGGAGGCCGTTTTTCCATGTCCGTGGGCATGTCACTGGGTGGCTCTGGGCACACAGGACAAGACCCACGCCCAGGGGGGGTCGCCGACCACTCCCCCCCTAAAGAGACATTTATGCATTTCCAGCTGTCCCACCAGGAAACATCAGCACTGACGAGGAGACATACTGATGGGTTCAGACAACCCTGTGGGCACCACAGCGCATGAAAGACAACACGTGTTGCCCTAAAAGAGATATGAAACCATAGGAATAGCCACCAATGTGACCCCTTAGGCACATCAAGGCCGCCATCACGTACTAGCATCCATCCCGGGTAGCGTCCAACACCGCCGAGAAGACAGGCCCCATGTCCAGAGAGGGTCCTCACGCATGAAATGAATTCTCTTTAGGTGGTCATTATCATTACATACGGGACACGAAAACACATGAATAACCACACCTCAACGTCCTTCCTTTCAAGGCACACCGCATGCACCAAGACGGGCCTCGAGGCCCCTTCAAATCGTCTCACTCGGATGCCTTTGTCTGGAAACGACTGTCAGCCCGCAAGATCACACATGCGACAAAACCCATCTCATTGTCATCGTTTTTAGGGCGCACTACCTCGGGAAAGACAAGCCCCAAGCACGGGACGAATCATCAAGAATTCATGGCATTGCGTCGATGCCATTTTCCATGTCACTGGGCATGTCATCGGGTGGCTCTAGGCACGCAGGACAAGACCCACGCCCAGGGGGGGTCGCCGACCACTCCCCCCCTAAAGAGACATTTATGCATTTCCAGCTATTCCACCAGGAAACATCAAAAGTGACGAGGAGACATACTGAGGGGTTTAGACCACCCTAAGGGCACCGCAGTGCATGAAAGACAACACGGGTTGCCCTAAAAGAGCTATGAAACCATAGGAAGGGCCACCGACGTGACCCCTTAGGCACATGAAGGCCGCCGACACGTCATGACATCCGTCCCGCGTCTCGTCCATCACCGCAGAGAAGACACGCCCCATGTCCAGAGCGGGTCCTCACGCATGAAATGAATTATCTTTAGGCGGTCATTGTCATTACATACCGTACCCAACAACATATGACAAACCCCACCACGTCGTCCTTCCTTGCAAGGCACACCGCATCCTCCAAGGCAAGCCCCGATGCCCCTTCAAATCGTCCCACTCGGGTGGCGTTGTCTCCACGTGATTGTCAGTACGTCGGACCTGACACGCGACGCACCCCGGCTCATTGTCATCACTTTTATGGCGCATTACCTCAGACAAGACAAGCCCCAAGCACCGTATGAATCCTCAAGCTTTCATGGATTTGTCTGGAGGCCATTTTTCCATGTCCGTGGGCATGTCACTAGGTGGCTCTGGGCACGCAGGACAAGACCCACGCCCAGGGGGGGTCGCCGACCACTCCCCCCCTAAAGAGACATTTATGCCTTTCCAGCTGTCCCACCAGGAAACATCAGCACTGACGAGGAGACATACTGGAGGGTTTAGACAACCCTGTGGGCACCACAGCGCATGAAAGTCAACACGTGTTGCCCTAAAAGATATATGAAACCGTAGGAACAGCCACCGATGTGACCCCTTAGGCACATGAAGGCCGCCGACACGTAGTAGCATTCATCCCGGGTAGCGTCCAACACCGCCGAGAAGACAGGCCCCATGTCCAGAGAGGGTCCTCACGCATGAAATGAATTCTCTTTAGGTGGTCATTGTCATTACATACGGGACACGACAACAGATGACAAACCCCACCGCAACGTCCTTCCTTTCAAGGCACGCCACACGCACCAAGACGGGCCTCGAGGCCCCTTCAAATCGTCTCACTCGGATGCCATTGTCTGGACACGACTGTCAGTCCGCAGGATCACACATGCGACAAACCCCATCTCATTGTCATCGTTTTTAGGGCGCACTACCTCGGGCAAGACAAGCCCCAAGCACGAGACGAATCATCAGGAATTCATGGCACTGCGTCGATGCCATTTTCCATGTCACTCGGCATGTCATTGGGTGGCTCTAGGCACGCAGGACAAGACCCACGCCCAGGGGGGGTCGCCGACCACTCCCCCCCTAAAGAGACATTTATGCATTTCCAGCTATACCACCAGGAAACATCAACAGTGACGAGGAGACATACTGATGGGTTTAGACCACCCTAAGGGCACTGCAGTGCATGAAAGACAACACGGGTTGCCCTAAAAGAGCTATGAAACCATAGGAAGGGCCACCGACGTGACCCCTTAGGCACATGAAGGCCGCCGACACGTCATGGCATCCACCCCGCGTCTAGTCCATCACCGCAGAGAAGACACGCCCCATGTCCAGAGCTGGTCCTCACGCCTCAAAGGAATTATCTTTAGGCGGTCATTGTCAATACATACCGTACCCAACAACATATGACAAACCCCACCACGTCGTCCTTCCTTGCAAGGCACACCGCATCCACCAAGGCAAGCCCCGAGGCCCCTTCAAATCGTCCCACTCGGATGGCGTTGTCTCCACGTGATTGTCAGTACGTCGGACCTGACACGCGACGCACCCCGGCTCATTGTCATCACTTTTATGACGCATTACCTCAGACAAGACAAGCCCCAAGCACCGTACGAATAATCAAGCTTTCATGGATTTGTCTGGAGGTCGTTTTTCCATGTTCGTGGGCATGTCACTGGGTGGCTCTGGGCACGCAGGACAAGACCCACGCCCAGGGGGGGTCGCCGACCACTCCCCCCCTAAAGAGACATTTATGCATTTCCAGCTGTCCCACCAGGAAACATCAGCACTGACGAGGACACATACTGATGGGTTCAGACAACCCAATGGGCACCACAACGCATGAAAGACAGCACGTGTTGCCCTAAAAGAGCTACGAATCCATACGAACAGCCACCAAAGTGACCCCTTAGGCACACGAAGGCCGCCGACACGTCATGGCATCCGTCCCGGGTATCATCCAACACCGCCGAGAAGACAGGACCCATGTCCAGAGCGGGTCCCCGCGCATGAAATGAATTATCTTTAGGCGGTCATTGTCTTTACATTCCGAACACAACAACATGTGACAAACCCCACCTCGACGTCCTTCCTTTCAAGAAACGCCGCATGCACCAAGACGGGCCCCGAGACCCCTTCAAATCGTCTCACTCGGATGCCATTGTCTGAACGCGACTGTCAGTCCGCAGGATCTCGAAGGCGACAAACACCATCCCATTGTCATCGTTTTTATGGCGCACTACCTCGGGCAAGACAAGCCCCAAGCACGGGACGAATCATCAGGCATTCATGGCATTACGTCGATGTCATTTTGCATGTCAATGGGCATCACATTGGGTGGCTCTAGGCACGCAGGACAAGACCCACGCCCGGGGGGGTCGCCGACCACTCCCCCCCTAAAGAGACATTTATGCATTTCCAGCTATTCCACCAGGAAACATCAACACCGACGAGGAGACATACTGATGGGTTTAGACCACCCTGAGGGCAGGGCAGCGCATGAAAGGCAACACGTGTTGCCCTAAAAGAGCTATGAAACCATAGGAAGGGCCACCGACGTGACCCCTTAGGCACATGAAGGCCGCCGACACGTCATGGCATCCGTCCCACGTATCGTCCATCACCACAGCGAAGACACGCCCCATGTCCAGAGCGGGTCCCCACGCATGAAAGGAATTCTCTTTAGGCGGTCATTGTCATTACATACCGGACCCAACAACATATGACAAACCCCACCTCATTGTCCTTCCATTCAAGGCACACCGCATCCACCAAGGCAAGCCCTGAGGCCCCTTCAAATCCTCTCACCCGGATGGCGTTGTCTCCACCTGATTGTCAGTACGGAGGACCTGACACGCGACGAAACCCGGCTCATTGTCATCACTTTTATGGCGCACTACCTCGAACAAGACAAGCCCCAAGCACCGGACGAATCATCAAGCTGTCTTTGCTTTGTCCGGAGGCTGTTTTTCCATGTCCGTGGGCATGTCACTGGGTGGCTCTGGGCACGCAGGACAAGACCCACGCCCAGGGGGGGTCGCCGACCACTCCCCCCCTAAAGAGACATTTATGCATTTCCAGCTGTCCCACCAGGAAACATCAGCACTGACGAGGAGACATACTGATGGGTTTAGACAACCCTGTGGGCACCACAGCGCATGAAAGACAACACGTGTTGCCCTAAAAGAGATATGAAACCATAGGAACAGCCACTGATGTGACCCCTTAGGCACATCAAGGCCGCCGACACGTAGTAGCATTCGTCGCGGGTAGCATCCAACGCCGCCGAGAAGACAGGCCCCATGTCCAGAGCGGGTCCTCGCGCATGAAGTGAATTCTCTTTAGGTGGTCATTGTCATTACATACGGGACACGACAACATATGAAAAACCCCACCTCGACGTCCTTCCTTTCAAGGCACGCCGCATGCACCAAGACGGGCCCTGAGGCCCCTTCAAATCGTCTCACTCGGATGCCATTGTCTGGACGCGACTGTCAGTCCGCAGGATCGCACATGCGACAAACCCCGTCTCATTGCCATCGTTTTTAGGGCGCACTACCTCGGGCAAGACAAGCCCCAAGCACGGGACGAATCATCAGGAATTCATGGCATTGCGTCGATGCCATTTTCCATGTCACTGGGCATGTCTGTGGGTGGCTCTCGGCACGCAGGACAAGACCCACGCCCAGGGGGGGTCGCCGACCACTCCCCCCCTAAAGAGACATTTATGCATTTCCAGCTATTCCACCAGGAAACATCAACACTGACGAGGAGACATACTGAGTGGTTTAGACCACCCAGAGGGAACCGCAGCGCATGAAAGGCAACACGTGTTGCCCTAAAAGGGCTATGAAACCATAGGAAGGGACACCGACGTGGCCCCTTAGGCACATGAAGGCCGCCGACACGTCATGGCATCCGTCCCGCGTATCGTCCAACACCGCCGAGGAGACAGGACCCATGTCCAGAGCGGGTCCTCACGCATGAAATGAATTCTCTTTAGGTGGTCATTGTCTTTACATACCGGACACAACAACATATGACAAACCCCACCTCAACGTCCTTCCTTTCAAGGCACGCCGCACGCACCAAGACGGGCCCCGAGGCCCCTTCAAATCGCCTCACTAGGATTCCATTGTCTGGACGCGATTGTCAGTCCGTAGGATCTCACAGGCGACAAACCCCACCCATCTCATTGTCATCGGTTTTATGGCGCACCACCTCGGGCAAGACAAGACCCTAGCACGGGAAGAATCATCAGGAATTCAGGGCATTGCGTCGATGCCATTTTCCATGTCACTGGGCATGTCATTGGGTGGCTCTAGGCACGCAGGACAAGACCCACGCCCAGGGGGGTCGCCGACCACTCCCCCCCTAAAGAGACATTTATGCATTTCCAGCTATCCCACCAGGAAACATCAACACTGACGAGGAGACATACTGATGGGTTTAGACCACCCTGAGGGCACCGCAGCGCATGAAAGACAACACGTGTTGCCCTAAAAGAGCTATGAAACCATAGGAAGGGCCACCGACGTGACCCCTTATGCACATGAAGGCCACCGACAAGTCATGGCATCCATCCCGCGTATCGTCGATCACCGCCGAGAAGACACGCCCCATGTCCAGAGCGGGTCCTCACTCATGAAAAGAATTCTCTTTAGGTGGTAATTGTAATTACATACAGGACCCAACAACATATGAAAAACCCCACCTCGACGTCCTTCCTTTCAAGGCACGTCGCATCCACCAAGACATGCCCCGAGGCCACTTCAAATCGTCTCACTCGGATGGCTTTGTCTCCACGCGATTGTCAGTTCGTCGGACCTGACACGCGACGAACCCCGTCTCATTGTCATCGCTTTTATGGGGCACTACCGCGGGCAAGACAAGCCCCAAGCACAGGAGGAATCATCTAGAGGCCATTTTTCCATGTCTGTGGGCATGTCACTGGGTGGCTCTGGGCACGCAGGACAAGACCCACGCCCAGGGGGGGTCGCCGACCACTCCCCCCCTAAAGAGACATTTCTGCATTTCCAGCTCTCCCACCAGGAAACATCAGCACTGACGAGGAGACATACTGAGTGGTTCAGACCACCCAGAGGGAACCGCAGCGCATGAAAGACAACACGTGTTGCCCTAAAAGAGCTATGAAACCATAGGAACGGCAACCGACGTGACCCCTTAGGCACGTGAAGGCCGCCGACACGTCATGGCATCCTTCCCGCGTATCGTCGACCACCGCCGAGAAGACAGACCCCATGTCCAGAGCGGGTCCTCACGCATGAAATGAATTCTCTTTAGGTGGTCGGTGTCGTTACATACCGAACCCAACAACATATGACAAACCCCAGCTCGGCGTCCTTCCTTTCAAGGCACCCCGCATCCACCAAGACAAGCCTCGAGGCCCCTTCAAATCGTCTCACTCGGATGGCATTGTCTCCACGCGATTGTCGGTACGTAGGACCTCACACGCGACGAACCCCGGCTCATTGTCAAAGCTTTTAAGGCGCACTACCCCGGAGAAGACAAGCCCCAAGCACCGGACGAATCATCACGCATTGATGGCATTGTCTAGAGGCCATTTTTCCATGTCCGTGGGCATGTCACTGGGTGGCTCGAGGCACGCAGGACAAGACCCACGCCCAGGGGGGGTCGCCGACCACTACCCCCCTAAAGAGACATTTATGCATTTACAGCTATCCCACCAGGAAACATCAGCACCGACGAGGAGACATACTGAGTGGTTTAGACCACCCAGAGGGCACCCCAGCTCATGAAAGACAACGCGAGTTGCCCTAAAAGAGCTATGAAACCATAGGAACGGCCACCGACGTGACCCCTTAGGCACATGAAGGCCGCCGGCACGTCATGGCATCCGTCCCGCGTGTCGTCGACCACCGCCGAGA
>CAUJRU010001057.1:0-220590 GCA_963277665.1 Viscum album | reverse complement strand
ACTAATAATGAGTCACCATCCTCAGTAACTAGAAAACCATACTGTTCCGGTTCTCTAACCTCTCTTGTACTTTTACGTAGTTCTTGTGACTTTGGAACAGTTCTTTCTTCCATGGGGATTTGTGGAATTTTCTCTTGTACCAACTCTTGTGTACCTTGAGCCTCAACTTCATCAAAGTCTATCTCGCTCCCACTATCTCTTTTGGATATGTGTTCCCTCTCAAAGAATATGGTGTGTCTTGCAACTGTAACCATTTTTTCTAAGGGGTTGTATCAGTAATATCACCTTGTTTCTTTGGGTTATCCTATAAAGGTACGCTTTGTGTCTCGGGGTGCAAGTTTGTTACCTGAAGAAGCCTTAACAAACGCATCGCTTCCCCACACACGTAAATTTGATAACATGTCTTTCTTTCCACTCCAGAACTTGTATGGAATACCATTTATCGATTTAGTTGGTACTTTGTTTAGTACGTGCATCTTTGTTTGTAATTCATATCCCCAAAAGGATAATGGAAGACTCGTATGACTCATTATTGATCTCACCATGTCCAACATGGTGTGGTTCCTCCTTTTACTCACACCATTCCACTAGGGCGTGTAAGGAGGAGTGAGTTGGGATAGGATCCCAAAATCCTATAAGTAATCAATGAAGTCTTTATTAGGATATTCTCCACCTCAGTCTAAGTGGATTTTCTTAATCTTCTTACCAAACTGTTTCTCAACTTCATTCTTGTATTCTTTGAACTTATCAAAAGAATCTGACTTATACCTCATTAAGTAGATATATCCATATCTACTAAAATCATCAGTAAAAGTTATGAAGTATGAGTACCCTCTCCTTAATTCAATTAGAAATGGTCCACACACATCGGTATGAACCAATTCAAGAAGTTATTTAGCCCTTTCACATTTCCCACTAAATGGGTATTTGGTCATTTTTCCTTGTGAACATGCATGACATATGCTAAGTGGTTTTAGTTTGAAAGAATATAAACATCCATCTTGATGTAACTTTGTCAAGCGTTTCTCGTTTACATGACCTATCCGGTGATACCAAAGTTGGGTGTGGTATGAGTCATGTGATGTATCATTTGTATTGATTTCCATTACTTGGTTTGTGTAATCCAACATGTAAAAATCGTTGTATAAATGTGCCCTACCAAAACAAATGCTATCTTTGTAAAAGAAGAAAACTTCATTTCCAAACTTGAAAACAAATTCATATGGATACAGAAATAATGTTTTTAGTAACAGACAGCACATAATAACAACCCTTTAACACCAAGATCATCCAAGTTGGCAACGTGAAGTGGTAGTCCCTGACAGCTACAACAGCAAGTCTGGCTCCGTTGGCTGCTCGCAAATCTACCTCCCCTCGGTTAATCTTCCTGGATCTACTTGGTTCATGTATTTGGACACATATGTGAGCACCAAAAGTTGTATCTAATACCCAATTTGTAGAAACAGATAGATTACATTCGATAACAAAATCACTTAAAGCTTCCCCTTACTTCTTAGGCTGGGTACAGTTCTTCTTCTAGTGGTCTTTCTTGCCACATGCGAAACAAACGACCTCATGTTCCCTTGCCTCCTCTTTGATCTTCCTTTTCTTGGAAGGCTGTGAAGAAGATTTGGGCTTAAATCTATCCATCTTCCCTTTCCTCTTATTCACCATAAGGACAAAAGGCTTTTCACGCTTCATATATTTGTCCACATGGAGAATCAGGATAAGAAGATCAAATAGAAACTTCTCAATATTGTTCATGTTAAAATTAACAATAAAGCTGGAGAAGCTCTGAGGTAGTGATGCGAGAATGAGATCGATGCCCAGTTCTTCAGGGAGTTTAAACCCTAGAACCTCCAGATGCTCAATGTAGCCAATGAGCTTGACTACATGAGGCTCAGCTGGGGCACCCTCACCATGCTTACTCTGAAATAGTTCCTTGGTGATATCAAACATTTCTTGTCTTGTTGTCTCTTGATAAAGACCACGGAGGGGTTCGAGCATGCTATCAAACATTGAATGTCGACCACGTTGTTCATATGCTTCTCATAGACCAGGAAATCCTCATCACTAGCCTCTTTGGAAAGCGGATCAGGTAATACTGACTCCAACACATAAGACTTCCATTCATGGTGTAGGATAACCCAAAGGCATCTAAATCATTCCTGGAAGTTACTGTCGGTGAGGATGTCGTCTTTATCCAGAATTGATTGCAGGGATAATGTGGTTGATGAGCTTGTCATTTTTATTCTACAATTAAAATAGCATATCATTAGTACTTTCTTGATTACACTTTTATGAGAAATAATAAATTAAGTCTCTCGCTATTTTATCAAATCTCAATGGCCCTCACCATTGAACTCGGAATATCCAGTTTCCATGACATTCTAGTGGCAAGGATCCATATTCCCCTTCGCATAACCCCAACAAGGGTTGGTCAAGCTATTTGAAGGTATTTAGGTAGGTAGGTCTTTGCCAACTGCAGGGTTGCGGCTCCTTGATCTGTTGAGTGTACTCCCCAATCCTAAAATCCTGACTTTGGATTTCCTCAACTCTTGCCTCCAATATTACACCAAGTCTAGCAATAGATACTCCTCTTGATGTAATATAATTAATTCAACCCAAAACCTTTCATAAGGACTTCCTGTATAAAAGTAAGTGTCTCAACAAGGGTTGGTCAAACACATAGTTTTATTGAGTTTTTCCCTTAATCGAGTAACGAAAGGCTTAGTCTGACTTAATATTTTATTTAAGGGATTTTTATCTCTTATTCATGAATTTCTTATTATCATTATCACATGATTTCTAATATTAAGTGGAACTTACTTAATTAATTAACTATATCTTGATAATATTTACGCATAAGACTGGTTTATTTTAGTTTTATCTTGCATGCTTGTTTAATTCATTAATTATGTGATCGTGACAACACATCCATAATGATAAACCATGCATCTGACATAAATAAAATAAATCAAAAGGTAATGATCATGAGCTTTTCTAATGGTTATTTTATCTAGAAGTTGATAAACTAACCCTAACCTAGGGGAGAAACACCCTGAACCTTTTGGGCTTGTGTTTACAGCTTTTCACCTGTCCACCTCTGTATCTCCTAAGATTGATTTCTTCTCGGCTCCAACTTGAACTGTCTCCACTAGCTTGGGAGTTCCATCCATTACATATTCCCTTTTTTAACTCACACGCAGGTGAGGGGTAAAAAGGGGTTTTACATAAAAGAAACTATGGGCACGCAGACCCTACATATTAATAAGGAGAAGGCTCGCAGACCAAAAAATTTAATTTAAATAAATTAATTAAAAGAAATCATCCACATACAAAGGTCTTGGTCTAACTCATGATCATCCATACATGCAACGATATTTATCCATAAATAAAACTAGAATTCAATTCTTTAATCATTCTTGTTTAAGATAAATCATGCTCGAATCAATTAATTATCATCTTTAATTAATCAATCATTTTATCTTAAACCCTTTTATGAATTTCCTTGAGATTATCATCCATAATAATTTTAAACAAATAAATTCATTTAAAATTATCTTTGTACATAACTTGTACCTTGGAGTCAACCCGGTTAATTCTTATTCATAACTACCCAATGAGTAGAAATGAACATTACGCAGATGTTAAATTAAACACACATATATATATATATAACATATCATGTGTTGTGCCACAACTTTACACATGCACGATAGTACATGTCTCAAGGGTTTGTATAATATAATAACAAATTTTAATAAATCTGCGTAATTTAGAAGAGTACACGACGTGTAGTTCCAACTACACAGCGTGTACTATTGTTCACCGTCCATCCAAAGTACACACCCAGGGAAACGGCGTGTCAATGTAATTCATAAATCTTCGGAGTACATGGCGTGTCCAATGGGTCACACACCATGTAGTTCCTCATTACACGGTCTCCAACCGGGCAATCCGTGAACAGGGTACACGGTCCAACCCTAACCCGAAGGGACTACATGCCGTGTCCAGTGGGCCACACGGTGTGTAATCCAAAAACCTTGTGCCACATGTTCCTGGTCAACACACTAATTCATTAAGACTTAGACAAACTCCAATGACACGGCTTGGTTTGGCAGACCATACTTGGCGCATTGAACCTTGACTACACGACATATACTGCTGAATACACACTGTGTGTTTTGGTGTTGTACGGCCAGGAACCTTAGGCACCTCCATATGAGATCCTCTGTTTTATTTTAATCAAAATTAAAAAGAAAAGATCGTTTCTGTAAGGTGAACGAGTAATGAAAGAGGAGGAACAAATCTCGAGATTCAGATTTGCAGAACGATTAACTTAAATTGAAACAACTAAATTATTAAATGTGTAAATCATCAATGAAATATTTAAATAATAATAAACTATGATGTAATCCCTCTAATACCACTTATAGGTTTCGGGCGCAGCAGAAGCACGGTTGGACAGACACCCAACTTTAATTTTTTACCATGATCAATGATTATTACGGGATTAATACGACGATGAATGTCGGTCTCCACATAATATAATCAAAGATTTAGATAAAGAAAGAAGAGGCCCGAAAACTTTAGATAAGATCTTGCGCATCATGTTTATAAATAATTTAATTAATTTCATAAAGAAAAGAATACTTGGATCTTCAGTATTTTCTTCGTTGATGATGTTGATCATCCGAAATGACCCTTCCGGATTATCTCATTGCACTTGCAAGGATTCAAAATATAATCCCTCTAGTAGTGATCCACATGTGCTTTGATGGCCTCTAATCAACACCACTCGTTCTCTGGGTGCTAGTGCGGTGAAGCGAGTGTCTTGTGTCGGTCGTTTTTGATCATTTATTCTTCGGCCTTGAAGAATGTATCTCGTTCTTAAGAGGGGTGAGAAGAGGATTTGAGAGAGAAATTTTTTAGCTCAACAATTCTCAATTCACCGGTCGTGCAGTTCGGTACATGGCATAATAGATGTATGTGTCTATTTATTGACATGGGGATTCAGTTACAATATTTAATTATGTAACAGCAATTAAATACATTCATAACCATAGAGAAAACTAATGCCATTAATAATAATACTGCATCATTATTTATAGTGTGTCAACTTGCGCAAAACAGAATTATAAATAAAATTTCACATCACAGAATAATAGCAGTGTTATTTTAATTTGTGCCAAATAGTTAAATAATTATTTATCTTCTTGAAAATAATTATTTTACTATCGGATCGATCTTGGTCCGCTCGAACTCCACTTCCATTTATTGAACACCCAGATAAATAAATAAATAAATTATTCTCTTAAATAAATATTTTATTTATAAACTAGTAAATAAATATTTGTTAAATGTTCAATAAAATAAATAAATATATTTTACCCACAATTCGATAAATAAATATTTATTTAATTTATGCACTCATTTTAACTTGAGTAAAATTATTTTGTTGTCTTGAGAATAATATTTATTAATTAAATTCAAATAGAATTTAACCGAGACTACCAGAAACACTTAGTGTGTGACCCTCTAGGATTATTTTTCGTTGGCATTAGACGAGTTTGCCTAAAGTCCAAGAGTGCTCTCCAACAACAGGTCAAGGCACCCAAGAGAAAGAACTTAAGGTCACAACAACGGCATCTACATACGAATGCTCACTGTGTAATATAATTCATGTGTCTCAATATCTCATCAAGCAAGTTTCATGATAGTGCCATCAACCTTTGTGTTTTATACGTCGTTCTTTGACTACCTGAAATAAACTCGTCGTTACACCATGGCCATGGAATTTTGTGTGACGATTCTATTTAAATCAAAGGGTTGAGATATCAACTTCTATAAATGGAAAAAACAAATCCTTCCTCGACTTATCCATTAATAACATGTCACTCATGATGCACCCAACATACCCAGCATCCCGCCAATTGTCTATGTGACGATTTTCGTCAGTAAATCAAAGTGCGCGAGTCGTGACACGTATTAATGATAATCTTAAAGTCTAAGGATCATTACACATGCTCGTAGATAGAAATATCTGATGACACCAAAACATGTAGAATTTCTACTCACGGGTTTGTTCTCATAATCTCATGTCTTGGAGATTATCAAGTGCGAACTTCATGAGAGGAAGTCTCATCTGCTTACGAGTACTCGCACCTAACGGTTTGCATGGTATGTGTATCATCATAGTATGTCATTCAATCATAGAACTATATTTAAGAATATTTTTATAGCATTTCAAGGTTTTCATCATAGCAGGGAACTGCCATAACCTTATCAATGCAGCAAATACTCTAGGACATTATTACATCATAGTCATGCAGAACAATGAACAATATGTAATAAGATGTTTAATATTTAAATATATTAAATATCTATATAATCAAAGTACAACCAGTTGGTTCTAGGACACAAACTCTTAAAAAATATCTGAACATCATCGTAATAATCTCCAGGTGCTAGCACTGTAGATCCTATCACTTGTGTTGTCCGCCTTTAATCACCACGAGAATCGCTTCCAAAGCGTTCTCCTTGATCTCTCTAGACTTGACAGTGGGAGGTGGAAAAATATCTTTCTTTGTTCTTGGGAGCGTTCTTAGATAAGGGACATCTCTAGGAATTGAGAGAATTCTTCAAATCTGTTGCGCACAACCAAAAAAATGAATTGGCTCACTTAGAAAATAATATAATTGAGTTTATATACCATTAGGGTTAAAATAAAATAATTACACAAATGCCTTTTATTATTTATTTAATCACTAAGGAACCCCATGTCTAATAATAATAATATTTTATTATCATTTCTTGACATGCATTTAACTTTCGAATTAAATTAAATATTATTTAATCAAATAATATTCAATATTTATTATTTCCCATCGAACCATTTAAACTCGGTCTTTCATTCCTTCACAATATTTATTGGGCCTTGAATAATGACTATTTATTTAATAAATAAATATCACTTCATTATTCACTGATAAATAAATAAATATTATATTCACTAAATATAAAATAAATATTTATTAAATATTCTGCTCACAATATATTTTCCCGAATAACGGGTGATGTAATATATGTGATCAAGCATACATGAATAATTATTAAACCTTGTGTGAGAATAATATTTAATCAACTTGTTAAATAATAATAATATATTATTTAACTGAGATTATGGATACACTTAGTGTGTGACCCTCTATGGATCTTTCTCAGTGTCATTAGGCGAAGCAGCCTAAAGTCCAAGGTTAACGTCTAGCAACACGTCAAGGCACTCATAGAGAAAGAAGTTAATGTTGCAACGACATAATACTTCATACAGATGCTTACTTTGTAATATAATTTTTTTATGACAATATCTCTAATCAAGTAGGTTGCATGTTGGTGTCATCAACCTATGTGTTCAATGTCTTTTCTTTGACTTCTCGGAAATTGAAATTACTTATAGAACACCATGATCATGGATTTTTTTAGGTTATATCATTTCCATCAAAGGGCCTGAGATATCAACTTCCATTAAAGAACGAAAAGGAAAAATCTTTTCTCATATTATTTATTAATGCAATATTACTCGTGACACAACCAACATATCCTACCCCACCGTGAACATATGTCGTCGCATTTTTCATCAATACATCAAAGTACGCGACTCATAATACTCATTAATAATAATCTTAAAATCTAAGGATCAATACACACGTCCGTGAATAAAAACATCCAATGACACGTATAAATGTGGTTTTCCTACTAGCAGGTCTCGTTCTTATAATATCCTACACCGGATATTACCAATGGTGTACATCATTAGAAGGTGTCTCAAAGTCCTATGAGTATCCACCCCTAATAACCCATATCATTTGTGTCCTCAAATGATATCATCTGACTATAGAACATATATTTAAGAATAGTGTTGTAGCACTTCTAGTTTCTCATCATGGCTGGGAACTGTTGTGACCTTTTAGTGTGACAACTACTCTTAGGACATTATCGTATACTATGTTACGCATAAGAACAATCGTGACGTGATAAGAAGTTTATTAATATTCAAGACTATGAATACAGGTTATCATAAAGTAAAAAGAAGTAGGTTCTAGGGCACCAACTCTAATAGATTGTAATAACTCGATTCTTGCTTTGAGGTACGGTTTCTTCTTTTCCTTTTCCATTTGAGTTGTTTTTGAGAAAACAAGGGAAATCTGGGAAAATGCTGGAATCAGGGATTACATGTCGTTTAGTATGGCGGTGTAGGAAAGGAATACATGGCGTGTGGGAATCTCAGTGAGAAAGAGAGGAAAACCCAACTACATGCTGTGTACTTCCTAGTACATGTCATGTAGTCATATCGGCAGGTCCTAGAAAGTAAGTCGACAGAAACAGCCACCAAATGAACAGTTAAATGATAGACACACCGTTTAGAAGGACTTACATGTTGTGTATTTGTGTTTTTTTGGTTAAAACGGGCAGTAGCCTCACCATTTCACAGAATGGACAAAGGGCTCTCTGGGTTGATGAACAAGTAGTGTCGTAACTTCAGTCCCTTCCTGGTTGAGCATCCGAACTCCGTTTTGATCATCGTCAATGTTGTTTGAACCCAATCGGTAAGCTCTCGATTACTCTTGAGTTGTTCTTCCTAATTTCTGTTCTCGAAGAAGTTAATTAAGGTTGAGCGTTTATCTTTGTTTCGTAGATCCACTTCATTCTAGATTGAATTGGAAGTTGACACTGAACGAGGAGGGTCACACGAGGACTAGGTAGGTGGTCTTGTGTCATTCGTTAAATGTCAGGTTATTTATATGTGTTGTAGTGCCACGAGCTCATGTTTAAGGTGTCGCTTGGTTGAGAATTTGACCCGTGTTAATACCTAATGACATTCAGGTGATTGAATAAATTAATTGAAGCATGTTTGAGCTTATTAGGTATGATTAAGGGTCACCCCGTGGGTGCGGTTTCCCTCGGATGACCATTGTTTAGCCGCTTGTCCTAGGATGTCGATGGGCATGCCTTTGTTTCCCCTTCGAAGTGTTATTTGAAATGAAATTGGTTAATTAAATTTTTTTCATGTGAATATGTTTGTTAAAGCTTAATGATAGGTTAATTCACATGTTAGTCTTGTTATATAAATTTTCTCACGTGAGTTAATAAATGATAAAGCCATGCCATAGTTTAATTATCATGTGTTGTTTGATAAATGAAATGTGCCGATGTGAGTTGATTATTGAAAACCATGTAATAATGCAGATTACATGTGTTTTTTATTATGTGAATTGTCCACGTTAGATGTTATTTTGTTAACCATGTAATAGTGTAATTTACATGTGTTGTTTACTATGTTGAAATTCTTATACATCAGGCTTGGCCCTGAGAAATATTGAAATAGAATGACTTATGAAGCGTCTGTCAAACCAAAGCACAAGCTTGGATTCGCTCTTCACTTATTTTTATTTAGATAGTCTGTTGAGCTATCTGTTGTGCTTAATTTATGTAGAGGATTGACGGGCTTAGGTTGGACCCTGAGACTTATATAATTCGATGAATTGGAATTGATTAAATAAAATGAAATGAATGTAAATGAATGTCAGTACTTGTAGGATTTTTTTCTTTTGAGTACCACCTAGTTTACTGCATTTCACTATTATACACTACTGCTGCATATACTCACTAACAGGCACAGACCTTGAGTGGTTGCCTACTGGGATTTATTTCTCACCCTATTTGGGTCATGTTTTGGGCCCAAATAGCCTATATTGTTACAGGTGTCGATAAGGGCAAGGCCCCTTTTTCAGGTACTTGATTTCTGTTTAGCAGCAGGAGAGTATGGGACTAAGCCAAGGCTTGCGATGCTGTTGAGTTTTATTTTGTGTTACCATACTTTGGTAGTGTATTGTACTTGATTGCTGTGCATCCTATCTTTTCTGTTTTCTTAGAACATATGACATGATGCATCATATTGATATGATATGAATTCCAGTAATCTTTATCTTTCAGTCTTTTTTTGTTTACTTTAGTTGTATGATGTTTACTACTTCCGTTATTGTATATTATTACTTTGTTTTGTTACACTCTACCAATGAGGGCATAGTTTCCTCACTATCACATCTTAGACCCTCACTACTAGTCATCATCCTCTGGCATTTGAGGACATACACTTGAGGCCATGTGGCCAACCTGATATGGGGCACCTTTTAGTGGCATCCGAATCTGGGATGTTACAAAGTGGTATCAGAGCATTTCGTTTCTGGTTTGCCTTACTATTTGGCAATGGTATAAAGGATATGGAATTTGGTAATTAGTTGTGCCCGGAAGTAGCTACCATGTGTACAGGGAAAATCCAAATTTCCTCGAATTAAATTGTGATTTTAGATTTTGAGGTATTACAGTTAATTCGATTTCACCATTGGGTGACACACTTGTTTTGTGCTGTTATTATTGGTATTATTGTGGTTATATTTTGTTTCAACCCGATGAGATGAGGGTATGTCATCTCATGCATCATTGAGGCACTTATTATAAATCACATGTCATGCATACTTGTCATGTCATTTAGGAAACATTACCGATTGCATGTTGTTGTGATAGATGTCATGCTAGAAATGCATGTTGTTATGATAGATACTGTGATAGATATGTCTGTTGTTTTGATAGGTGTATTGGTACGTTCTATGGTTTGGATCAAATGGATGTCAAACTTTGGTTCCTGAGGTGTATGGGCCCTCTAGGACTGGAATTTGGCAGATCATGATTCAGCCTTTTGTATAGAATTATGCTATGTTTTGTTATGCATGGGTGCCAAACTTTGATTCGCGGGGAGTATGGGCCCTCACGAATCGGAATTTGGCATACAGTGGCTTTATTTTTCAAAAACAGGGGTTTTAAGAAAGTTTTTTAGGCTTACTGTCCAGAAACCCAAACAACACGGCGTGTGGTTCTATGAACACACGCCATGTGTTGTCCTATTCGAGGAAGAAAGACTTTTCTTGAGTATATGTTGTGTACTCTGTGTACATGTCGTATAGTATCTAACCATGTAATTGGACGTGTGAGAGGAAACATGGGCTGTTGAGTTTTGATCAGAACATGCTGTGTACTTTCGGTACACGCCGTGTACTTTCGGTACACACCATGTAGCCTACCCAGGCAGAACCCATGTGGACCTGGCCATGTGGGAGTATGTGGCCAGGAGGAAGACCTGTATACATGTCGTGTGCGCATGGAACACGCCGTGTACCTGGGGTTGATGCACGCCCAAACCAGTGGTAGAACACGACCGTGTAAGAGCTTAAGGCTACACACCGTGTATTCTTTTTATGCGTCGTGTAGTCCCTTTTTGTTAAAATTTTGAGGGTATTTTCTTGTTTCATTTTGGCACTCTTGAATGGAAAAAACCTTGACAATAAGTTTGAACTAAGGCGTGTTCCTAACCATGTAGAGTCATGTCATCACGACAACCACAAGTTGTATGCCAAGAGAGCGACGATGATCATACTTCAGAGATGGTAGGTTATGGGATACTGATGGATCCTCCAATTGTGCCAATTGCGGCACCAGTGGTTATACCGAATGTAGGTTCAGATGCAAAGTTCTGTGAAGGCTTTGTGAGGTTCATGCATACCTTTCAGGAAGCACTGCAAGCTGCCACATCTATGACAAAGCTGACGTGTAGATTCTAGCATCACCATCCGCCTACTTTTTCAGGGGATGGCAAACCACAGGCTGTGGAATCGTGGTTGGAATCAATGCTGACTATCTTTGAGCATCTAGAAACGCCTCTTGAGAGGAGGGTCAATCTCGTGACATATATGTTGCGTGATTATTCCAAGAGATGGTGGGATGTTATCACTCAGGCAGGGAGTTATTGGGATATGACATAGGAATACTTTCATATGGTTTTCTATGATTATTATTTTCCCAAGATGCTGAGGGCTGACCGAGCCCGAAAGTTCATGCACCTGGAGCAGGGCATGCTGTCAGTTATGAACTATTCTGTCAGGTTTACTGAGCTTTAGCGATTCGCACCTATTCTGATGGGTGATGACGTATCAAAAGCTAGAAGATTCAAATATGGTCTCAGGTTCGACATCCGATCACAGGTGAATGTCTTCAGGTTGTCTTTTGTCTCTACTATTGTGAATCAGGCACTGATTACCAAGTGCAAACTATGGGAATCTGGGGGTGCGAGCCAGAGCAGTTCAGCACTGAGATCTGGTACTGTTTCTACCGGCAAGAATATGTGTTGTCTAGAGTTTTCTCACGATGATATTAGTAGACAAAACATATCTTTCGGTAGCTAGGTGAGGTGCTACCAGTGTAGAAAGATTGGGCATACTAAACCTTAGTGCCCAATCGACCTGGTCGAGTGTCGAGCGTGCGACAAGATGGGCCATTTACAGCATTTCTGTAGGATTTTTCCACCAACATTTAGTGAGAGAGGGTCTGCACCAATTCCACGTTGAGGAGTGGGATCAGCAGCTTCTCACCAGTCATGGAACTGGAATACGTCAGGCCGAGGGGGTGGTTGTGGTCATGGTAGACAAACCCCAGGATCTCAACGACAACAGGGTGGGTCAGCTCAGGGTAGTCAAGCAGTGTCTTAGGGCCACAGTACAGGTCAGACTTGTGCAGTGCAACAAACCCAACAGGAGCAGGATCCCGAATCTTCTACTGTCAGAGGTACTATTCTAGTCACCTCTATTTTATCTTCTGCACTTTTTGATACTGGTGCTATGCATAGTTTTATATCTGTGGCCATTGTGGAAAGTCTTGGGCTCTGTGTTTATACTACTTCTGATGTTATGATGTTAGACACTCCGTTATGGATTAGAACGGCAGGTGTATGTCAGTGCAAGGAGTGACCCCTTGAGATTGGTGGGTGTCACTTTACATGGAACCTCTATGTCATAGAGATGATGGGTTTTGATGTCATTATCATAATGGACTGGTTGGTTTCTTTTTGAGCCTTTATTGATTGATATCATCGTAGGGTGAGTTTCACATCACCAGAGGGTGGAGAGTTTCTACATAAGGGTGAATGGGATGTCCATGCGAACCGAGCTGGACCCGAGCATCATGGGCTGGGCGGGATGACAGCCTAGATTGCGAGTTTATATCTGGATGACCAGGGAACATGTCATATGGATTTCCCTTCAGTGGTTGATCATTTTAGGAATGTTTCCTCGGATGAATTTTCAGGCTTACCTCTGGTCAAAGAGGTGGATTTCACTATCGAGCTAGTACCAGGAGCTGCACCAGTATCCATTCCTCCTTACAGGATGACTACGATGGAGTTGCAAGAGCTCAAGAGGCAGTTGGTCGATTTGGAAACTAAGGGTTTCATCCAACCCAATACTTCTCCTTGAGATTCATCAATCCTTTTCATGAAAAAGGTGAACGGTACCCTTAGGCTATGCGTGGACTACCGGAAACTGAACCAGTTGACGGTTAAAAACCGATATCATTTACCACTGATAGATGATCTGTTTGATCAGCTTTGAGGAGCTCAAGTATTCTTGAAGATTGACTTGAGGTCAGAATATGACCAGGTACGTGTTCGATCTGTAGACATACCTCGTACCGCGTTTCGTAGCAGGTATGGTCTATATGAGTACCTGGTTATGCCATTTGGTCTCACGAATGCGCCAGCAATTTTCATGGTGCTGGTGAACTGAGTGTTCCATCCTTACCTAGATTCTTTTTTGGTGGTTTTCATGGATGATATCTTAGTGTATTATCACAATTGACATGGCCATGTTAAGAATCTTGAGATCATTTTGAATACACTGAGAGAGCATCAGTTATATGTTAAGCTCGCAAAATGCCACTTTTGGATGGATCAAATTCACTTCCTAGGTCACGTTATCTCAGAGACAGGAGTATCAGTGGACCTAGAGAAGGTGAGGGTTGAAGTTTTCTGGGAACAATCCAAGAATGTTTTTGAGATAAGGAGTTTCTTGGGGATATCTGGTTACTATAGGCGTTTTATACAGGACTTCTCATGCTTGTAAGCGCCGCTGATGGGCTTGACTAAGAAGGGTGTGAAGTTTTTGTGGTCATATTCTTGTGATAAAGTATTTCAGTAGTTGAAGGGGCGTTTGACTTCAGCATCGATACTGATATTGCCAGAGTCAGGCAAGAGTTACACTATGTACTGTGATGCATCAGGTATTGGGTCGGGAGTAGTGCTTATGCAAGGGGAACGATTTGTTGCGTATGGGTCTCGACAGTTGAGGTCACATGAAAGGAATTACCCGATGCATGATCTTGAGTTAGCTGCAGTTGTTCATGTTTTGCGATGTTAGAGACATTATTTATTAGGAGAGCGTTTTGTGGTTCACACGGACCACAAAAGTCTCAAATGCATCTTTACTCATCATTATTTGAATCTGAGACAGCGAAGGTGGGTGGAATATCTTCAATCGTTCGACTTTGAGCTTACCTATACGCTTGGGAAAGGTAATGTCATGGCTGATGCACTAAGTAGGAGGACTCAGATGTAGGTAGTGCAAAAGTCCAGTGGTGAGTGGAAGCTTATAGCGTTGTTCTCTGAGATGCATCTGGAGGTTCATGACAGAAAAGGACAGACTTTTCTTTCATCTTTGGTTTTTACATCTACCCTACTAGACAAAGTGAGGATAAGGCATCTATCAGATTCTGAAGGCATAGTTCTACAGGAGAGTGTAGAAGATGAGGACCCTCCTCCTAGATGGACAGTAGGAAAAGATGAGATCCTACGTATCCATGGACACATTTGGGTTCAAGTTGACATATGCGAGGAGCTGATGTGGGATTTTTATGTCTCTGTATGGGAAGTGCATCCTGGTGTTACCAAGATGTATCGGGATTTATATCGTTAGTATTGGTGGTCAAGAATGAAGAGAGATGTAGCCGTTTTTGTCATGAGGTGCTCCACCTGTCAGTAGATGAATGCGGAACACCAAAGACTAGCATGACTTTTACAGCAGCTACCCATTCCTAAGTGGAAACGGAAGGATGTCGCAATTGATTTTGTGACAGGTTTACCGAGGTCACATCGAGGAAATGATGTTGTACGGGTTGTTGTTGATAGGCTCACAAAGGTTTCACATTTCTTGCCAATCAAGGAAACATTTAGTGTTGATGAACTTGGGAGGTTGTACATGCGTGAGATTGTACGGCTGCACGGGGTCCCGAATTCTATCGTTTTAGATAGGGACACTTGGTTTACTTCTCGTTTCTGGCAAGGGATATAGGGGGATTTAGGTACACAGGTGCTTCTGAGCACATCTTACCACCCCCAAATAGATGGTCAGTCAGAGCACATGATTCAGGTGTTGGAGTACATGCTTCGGGCATGCGTCCTGAATTTTGGGGGTTCTTGGGAGAGACACATACCCTTGGTTAAGTTCGCCTATAATAATAGCTTCCAAGATAAAATTTAGATGGCGTCATATGAGGCTTTGTATGGAAGGTTATGCTGATCACCCTTGTGTTGGCTAGAGACAGGAGAGGTAGCTATGTTGGGACCTTGTCTTGTCCAGGAGACCACTAAGTAGGTTCAATTTATTCGGAAGTGAATGGCTACTACACAGTCTCGTCAAAAATCTTATGCCGATCGCTGCAGACGACCTCTGGAATTTGAGGTCGGGGATCAGGTTTTCTTACATGTTTCACCGAGGTTGGGACACAGGAGAATCAGGAGACAGGGTAAACTTTCACCGAGATATGTCGGGTCATTTGGGATCCTGAAGAGAGTTGGTCTGGTTGCATATTAGTTACAGTTACCTCAGAGGTACTGAGCCATCCACGACGTCATCCACGTATCTCAGCTGCGCCACTATCACTCAGACTCATCTCACGTATTTTAGTCCGAGGAGGTTTAACTTTAGGTCAATGCATCCTTTGAGAAGCATCTGATTCGTATAGTTGACAGAAGTACGAAGGTTCTTCGAGGTCGGTCAGTTCTTCTCATATGGGTGCTATGGAAGCACGACCAAGTGCAGGACGAGACGTGAGAGCAGGAGGCCGACGTACATGCTCAGTGGCCAAAGTTATTCTCAGATATTCCTTCACTACCCTTAAAAGGGCAATTTAGGGACGAATTGCTTTAAGGAGGGTTTATAAGAAAGCAGTTCTTACTTTGAGGTACGATTTCTTCTTTTCCTTTTCCTTTGAGTTGTTTTTGAGAAAACAAGGAAAATTTAGGAAAATACTGGAATCAGGGATTACACGCCATCTAATCCTATTAACACGTCGTGTAGTATGGTCATGTATGAAGGGAGTACATGGCGTGTGGGCATGTCGACGAGAAAGAGAGAAAAACCCAACTACACGTCGCGTACTTCCTAGTACACGCCGTGTAGTCATGACAGTAGATCCTGGAAAGTAAGTCACCGGAAACAACCACCAAATGAATAGTTAAATGATAGACACGCCTTGTAAAAGGACTTACACGCCGTGTATTTTTTTTTTTGGTTAAAACGGGCATTAGCCTCTACATTTCACAGAATGGACAGAGGGCTCACCGGGTTGATGAACAAGGAGTGTCGGAACTTCAATCCATTCCCAGTTGAGCATCTGAACTCCATTTCGATCTTCATCGGTCTTGTTTGAACCCAATCAGTAAGCTCTCGATTACTCTTAAGTTGTTCTTCCAAATTTCTGTTCTCGAAGAATTTATTTAAGGTTGAGTGTTTATCTTTATTTCATAGATCTACTTCGTTCTAGCTTGAATTAGAAGTTGACGCTGGACGAGGAGAGTCACACGAGGACTAGGTAGGTGATCTTGTGCCTTTCATTAAATGTCGGGTTATTTATATGTGTCGTAGTGTCGTGCGCCCATGTTTAGGGTGTCGCTTGGTTGAGAATTTGACCTGTGTTAATACCTAATGACATTTAGATGATTGAATAAATTAATTAAAGCATGTTTGAGCTTATTTGGTTTGATTAAGGGTCACCCCATGGGTGCGGTTTCCCTCAGATAACCATTGTTTAACGTTTGGCCTAAGATGTCAATGGGCATGCCTTTGTTTCCCCTTCGAAGGGTTATTTAAAATGAAATTGCTTAATTAAATGTTTGTCATGTGAATATGTTTCTTAAAGTTTTGTGATAATTTAATTCATATGTTAGTATTGTTATATAAATTTTCTCACGAGAGTTAATAAATTCTAAAGTCATGCCATAGTTTAATTAGCATGTGTTGTTTGAAAAATAAAATGCGCCCACATGAGTTGATTATTGAAAACCATGTAATAATGCAGATTACATGTGTTGTTTATTATGTGAATTGCCCACGTGAGATGTTATTTTTTTTAACCATGTAATAGTGTAATTTACATGTGTTTTTTACTATGCTAAAATGCTTATACACCAAGTTTTACCTTGATACATGTTAAAATGCTGATACATCGGGCTTGTCCCTGATTTTAATATGTTGAAATGATTATACACTGGGTTTGACCCTGAAACATGTTGAAATGCTTATACAACTGGTTTTACCTTGATACATGCTGAAATGTGGATACAACGGGCTTGTCCTTGATTTTAATATGCTGAAATGCTTATGCACCAAGCTTGGTCCTGAGACATATTGAAATGGAATGACTTATGACGCGTCTGTCAAGCCAAAGCACAAGTTTGGATTCGTTCTTCACTTCTTTTTATTTAGATAGCCTGCTGAGGAATCTATTGTGCTTACTTTATATAGGGGATTAATGGTCTTAGGCCAGACCCTGAGACTTATATAATTAGATGAATTGGAATTGATTAAAGAACATGAAATGAATGTAAATGAATGCCAGTACTTGTAAGATTGTTTACTTTTAAGTACCTCCTAGTTTACTACATTTCACTATTGTATACTACTGTTTCATATACTCACTGACAAATTGGCATAGACCTTAGGTGGTTGCCTATTGGGATTTATTTCTCACACCCTTTTTGGGTCATGTTTTTGGCCCAAATAGACTATATTGTTGCAGGTGTCGATAAGGGAAAGGCCCCTTTTTCAGGTACTTGATTGCTGCTTAGGAGCATAAGATCATGGGATCAAGCCAAAGCTTGTGATGCTACTGAGTTTTATTTTGTGTTATCGTACTTTGGTAGTGTATGGTACTTGATTACAGTGTATCATGTCTTCGCTATTTTCTTAGAACATATGACATGTTGCATCATTTTGATATGATATGAATTCTAGTAATCTTTATCTATCAATCTTTTGTTGTTTACTTTATTTGTATGTTGTTTACTGCTTCTGCTATTGTATATTATTGCTCCGATGTGTTACACTCTGTCAATGAGGGCATAGTTTCTCCACTATTGCATCTTAGGTCTTCACTGTCAGTCGACAGCCTCTGGCATTTGGGGAAATGCACTTGAGGTCATGTGGCCAACCAGGTACGGGGCACTTTTAGTAGCATTTGAATTCGGGACGTTACACATATGATATCAAAGGTTATCATAAAATACAAAGAAGTTGGTCACATAATTATTTATTAATATTCAAGACTATGAATACATGTTATCATAAAGTACAAAGAAGTTGGTTCTAGGGCACCAACTCCAACAAACTCTCGCTTGCACTAGAGTCAGCTGCTAACAACTTTCAGTCTGCTTGCTCTCACATGATACTCATGCTTCCACTGCACTCACAACCTATAAGTGGTATCAGAGCAGTCACATAATTATTTATAATTATTTAAATATTGCTGATTGATTTACGTATTTTTCATTTAGTTTTCAATTCAAGTTTAATCATTCTTTTAATTTGAATTGTGATGTCTGCTCCTTCCTCCTTCGTTTCTCATCGATCTAATCAAAATGACTGATTTTATGAACGAAATAAAATCGCAGAACTCATCTGGAGGTGCCAAGGATCTGGCCGGATAACACAGGAGTACACACCATGTAACCGGAGTTACACGCTGTGTACTTGTGTTCAATGCACCAGAAATTAATTTGTAATTAATTCAAACTATGTGCATTGAATACATGCGGTGCGTTTAATATCTTACACGACGTGTTGACCGGGCCAGCCTGGCGCACGGTCAGCCGAAGTACATGCTATGTATCCCACGTACATGGCGTGTGTCGTGAATTTTCGTACACAGCCTACATGACTGGTGACCATGTGATTCTGAGACCATACATTGTGTAGCCCATTGTACACATCATGTACTCCATTTTTTCTGAGATGATTTACACATTGGGTCCCTAGGCGTGTGCCTTGGATAGAAGGTGAGAGACGAACATGCTGTGTAGCTCGTCTGTACACATCGTGACCTTATACCAAATTACACGGAATTAAAATTGATTTATTATACTGAGTTAACTTCATCAACATGTGTTTATGTGTGGTCATTAAGTTGATAGGACACGTCATGTGATGGGTTTTAATATATATATATGTGTGTGTGTGTGTTTAATTAATTATTGTGAAATGTTCATATCTGCATATCATGTATGAGTCGTATTACAGTTATTACTCTACATGCATTGAAGCATGACATGTTACAGAAAAATCATGTAATTCGTGTAATCATTAATTTGGTAGTACACGTCATGAAAGTATGTGATAAGTCATGTATGTCATATGTCACAAGAGTAATCAGTATACGAGTATAATACATGTTGGGTAGATTCGGACAGGTATTCACTGTGCTGCCTCCAAGGTACATTTATGTACACAGTTAATTTTAAATAAATTTATTTAATTTGTTTAAAATTATTATAGATGAGAATCTCAAGGAATTTTGAATGAGAATTTAGATAAAATAATTGATTAATTAAAGAAAATTAATTGATTCGAGCACGATTTATCTTAAATAAGAACAACTAAGAATTGAATGTTAGTTTTATTATATGCATAATTCGTTGCATACATGTTGATGATCATGAGCATAGACCAGACCTTTATGTGATTGGTTTTGTTTAATTTATTATTAAATTAAATTGTCGGTATGTGTGTCTTCTCTCTTTTTATTATGTAAGGGTCTGCGTGTCCATAGTTTCTTTTATGTAAACTTTTTTCCCCTAGCCTACATGTGAATAAAAGCATATGTAAAGGATGGAGCTCTCAAACTAGTAGAGGCGGTTCAAGTTTGAAGCTGAGGCGAAACCAATTCAAGAGAGATACATAGGTGGAAAGGTGGAAAGCTGTAACACGAACCTTAATTGGTTTGAGGTGTTTTTCCCCTAGATCAACGGTTAGTTTATCAACCACTAGATAAACTAACCATTAGTAAAAGCTCGTGATCATACTGTTTTATTATTTTATTTCTATCAAGTTGCATGGTTATTTCATTATGGATGTTTTGTCACGATCACATGAATTAATGAAATTAACGAGCATTCAAGATAAAACTAAAATAAATTGGCTTATGCATAAATATTATCTAAGACATGGTTAATCACTTAAGTAAATCCACTTAATATTAACAAGCATGTGATAAAGATAATAATTGACAATTTATGCATAAAAGATAAAATCTCTCAATTATATATATTAAGTTGGTATAGTATTCCACTACTTCAGTTAATATCGAATTATAGTTCAAAGTGTTTGACCAGTCAAAGTTAGGGTGCTTTCAATTATCAGATAATTCTAACTTGAAGTTTTGGATTGACTTAACTTAGTTCACAAGATTGACTGACAAAGAAGGAATTAGTGTAAGTGAGAGATAAGAGTTGAGAAAATCCAATTTAAGGATTTCAAAATTGGGGAGTCCACTCGATAAATCAAGGAATTGTGAGTTAATGCATTCGGTATTTGGAATGCCTATCTAAAATCATTCAAGTTGTTTGACCAACTAAAATTGGGGTAATAATAAGGAGAATATGGATCTTTGCCACTAGAATGTCCAAAAAATAGGATATTTCAAAGCCAATGGTGATGGCTATTAGGTTTTGATAAAATAGTGGGAGGCTAATAAATATAATATTTATTTATTTGTCTAAATTTTATCAGATAAAGTACTAAAATTATGCTCATCTTATTTTGTAGAAACAACATTAAAATGACTTCAAACGTATCACTGTGATCCATACTTGAGAAGGATAACATTCTCACCGGCACAAATTTTCAAGAATGACAAAGGCGTTTACGCGTTATCCTTCACCATGAAAGAAAATTATATGTGCTGGAAGAACCTATTCTTAAAGCACCTCGAAATGAGGCTAGTGATGAAGAGTTCTCTCTATGGGAAACATTTGGACAATGCTACAGATGTTCAATGTTTCATGTTATCATCCATGACCAATGATCTTTTACAACAACATGAGGACATGGATGCGTATAGCATGATAGGTATGAGATCTCCAATGCATTGTTTACAACTAATCTTGGAAATTCTGCATCAGCTAGGTTGTTGGATTGGTGTAGCCCGATCCTCTCCAGGTGATGTTTTGGCCGAATGTTTCTAGCTCGTACTGCGCACTGGCCCATAACTTTCGCGGGTCGAGCTTCGCGGTGAGCACATTGGGGGTTGCAAGGGGCAACGCGCCCCTGCTCCGGGGGCCCGATGGTCGAAGGCCCTCGGCCCAATTTTTCAGGCACTGTAGCATCTCTAACACTGTAGAAAAGCTGACCAAACGACACTGAAAGACCACTGTAGGAGTGCGAACTTTAGAGTCAACTTTAATGTAGTCTTTTGGACTTCTAGTCGGTAGCCATTGTAGCACTTTTGACTTGGGTGGCTGTCTTTCACTGTAGCGATGCGGACTTCCTGTGCGATTGGTGGAACAGTGGATCGTCTTCTCTATTTATAATTCATTTCGGGCTAGGGTTTCTGTTAGAAAGAACTCTGAGATAAACTCCTTTAAATTGAGCTCCTGGTCATAGTGAAGTTATTCTAACTCTCTGTGGATATAAGGATTATTCCCGAACCACGTAAATATTCGTGTTCTTGTTCTTTTCCCCCTTTTAATCTTCTGTGTTTCATTGTTTTTGTCATTGAAACTCCTGACGTTTCTGCATCATAGGCCACATGTAGTCAAACTTATTGACTACATTGAACGCTGAGACATCTTAGGGATTAAATTCTCTAATGAGTTGCGTACAGATCTCATACTTTCATCACTGCCCAAGACCTTCTTTGGTTTTCTTGCTAATTACAATATGAGAAATAATGAGAATAGACTTTTGGAACTTATTACTTTGATTTGATAAGTGGATAATGACATGGGGCATGATAAATCTGTGGTCCTTATGATGAATAAAAAAAATGAAGAACAACGCAAAGGGGTTCAAGACATACAACAAGTCTAAAGCTCCCGAGCACCGTCCTTTTGAGAAGAAGAAGATCCATAAGCGAAGCAAGGAAAAGGAGGTAGTATGTTTTGTGTGTGGCAAGTCAGGTCACTGGAAGAGAAACTGCACCCAGATGCAAAGGGAAGCTAAAGGTGTGTTCGTTATTGAGTGTAATCTATCGATATCTACACATTAGGTATTAAATACAGCTTGTGGTGCTCACATTTGTATCCAAATACATGAACCAAGTAGATTTTGAAAGATTGTTATAGAAGAGGTCGATCTGAGAACTACTAATAGTGAAAGATTGGCTGCTCTAGCCATTGGTGACTACCACCTTTCATTGCCAACGGGGATGATTTTGGTTTTAAAATATTGTTATTATGTACCAACAGTTACCAATAACATAATTTATGTATCATGCCTAGATGCAAATGGGTTTATTTTTAAGTTTGGAAATAAAAGCTGTTTCTTTTATAAGGACAACATATGTTATAGTATGACCTATTTAAATAACATTATTTATGTATTAAATTAGGAAAATCAAGTATTGGAAATTAATAACGAATCATGTTCACATGACTCATATAACACTCATCTATATCATCATCATCTTGGTCATCTAAATGAGAAGTGTTTAATAAAGCTCTGTCAAGATAGTTATTTAGACTCGTCTGAGCTAAAACCACTTGAAATATGTCATGCTTGTTTACAAGAAAAAATGATCAAATCATCATTCAGTGGACATGGTGAAAGGGCTAAAAGGCTTCTAAGATCGGTACACACTGATGTGTGTGAACCATTTTCAATAGAAGCTAGAGGTGAGTATTTTTACTTCATGACTTTTACTGATGACTTGAATAGATATGGTTATGTCTACTTGATGAGGTATAAGTTCAGATCCTTTGAGATATTCAAGGAATTCAAGAATGAATTAGAAAATCAACTTGGAAAGAAGATAAATAAATTTTGATCGGATCCAGGTGGTGAATATCTTAACCAAGAGTTATCGACTACTTTCGGGAGTTTAGAATTCTATTTCAACTCACTCCACCTTATACACCACAGTGGAATGGTGTTAGTAAAAGAAGGAATTGTACCTTGTTAGACATGATAAGGTCGATAATGAGTCATGTAGATCTTACATTATCCTTTTGGGGATATGCATTACAAACTGCGGCATACACATTAAATCGAGTACCAACAAAAGCAGCAAATGGAATTCCCTTCAAGTTATGGAGTGGAAAGAAACCTGTTTTGTCACATACATGTGTATGGGGTTGTGAGGCGTTTGTTAAGACCTTCTCAGGCAACAAACTAGTACCTTAGGGCACTTAGTGTATATTTATAGGGTATCCCAAGGAAACAAATGGATACTACATATACAACCTCTCGAACAAGAAAGTAATTATCGTCAGACAAGTCATATTTCTTGAGAGGGAGCACACCCTCAAAAAGGATAGTGGGAGAAAGATTGACTTCGATGAAGTTGATGCTCAGGATACATAAGAGTTGATATAGGAACATATTCCACAGGTCCCCGTGGAAGAAGTAGTTCCTGAAACATAAAAACTGCGTAGGAGCGCAAGAGAGATAAGAGAATCAAAGAGATATGGTTTTCTAGTCACTGAAAATGGTGACTCATTATTTGTTGACAGTGATGAACCTCTCTCCTATAAAAAGGTAGTAAAGGGATCAGAAGCTGAAAGATGGTAAGAAGACATGAATTTTGAAATGGATTACATGTATCAGAACCAAGTTAGGGTTTTGGTCGATGCATTAATTGATGTAAAGCTCGTTGGATGCAAATGGGTATTCAAGAGGAAACTGAACATGTAAGGTAAAGTAAATACCTATAAAGCAAGGTTAGTGGCTAAAGGGTGTAAATAGCGTCAAGGAATTGACTACGATGAAACATTTTCACCAATTTTCATATTTAAATTTATCAGAATTCTACTTGCATTAGCAGCTTACCATGACTATGAGATTTGGTATATGGATGTTAAAACTGCATTCCTTAATGGGAACTTTTAGGAAGATGTCTATATGAAACAACCAGAAGGGTTTGTTACTCCAAGTGATGCCAAAAGGATTTTAAAGTTGTAGAGATCCATTTATGGATTAAAGAAAGCATCTAGGTCATGGAACATTCAATTCGATGAAGCTATAAAAAAATTTGGTTTCATTAAGAATGAATGTGAGTCATGTATTTACAAGAGGTTTAGTGGAAATGCAGTCGTTATCATAGTAGTATATATAGATGACATATCACTAATTGGAAACGACATATGTAGCACCCTCAGTTTCAAGTAACCATTCTTTTATGTCTTTTAAGTATATAAAATGGTTGGGTGATGTTTAGGAGGGTTTGAAAACCTTTTGGAATGTTTTTGGAGCTTTTCTAAAGATGTGTGGTTGGTGCATGGTTGGTGCACGATTAGTGAAAAACGTGCAACTTCTATAGGAAATTGTGCACAGTGAGACAGAGGTTGAGGGGAAGGCGCACAGTTTGTCCAAACTGTGCGGCTACCTAGGAGAAACCGTGCAAAGTCGGAGAGTATACTTTTTCATGGTTGACGCATGGTTTGTCTAACCGTGCGGGCCAACCGTGCAAGGTTCCTCCTTGAGCCAAAAGTTGGTGCACGGTTAGAGCGCAATTTAAAAACAAGATCCACAAAAGGTGGATCTAGGTCAGGATTAGCCTTTAACCCCCTCTCTTTTTCTCCATTTCAGCCCTAACTCGGGATTTCTCCCTCCTAAAGGCTAAGGAAGCTTTCCCCATCGATCTGAAGTCGATCCAAAGGCATTTCTTGGTGCATTGAAGCTGAATTCTCGTGATAAGTCATCGTTTTTTGTGATTTTTCTTAGATCTACTTCTCTCACTCTTGATTTCTTAGATATAGCATGTTGCGGATAGATCTAAGGTGGTTTGTACCAATCATGGTTAGATTTGGCCATGTTGATGGTAGGGGAAGAGATCTAATGTGGTTTTTTGAAGATTTAACTTGATTTCGTTGACATTTTCGTGTCGTTTTTCATTGTCACCATAAATCTCGATGTAGGTGGTTTCACTCTCAACTCCTCTTGCTAGAACTAGAAGGATTAATTTCAAATTGATTGTTTTATGTGAATTGGTTGTGAAATTTTTGTGCAATTGATTGATGAAAACCTTCTTTGGTGACGGTTTATAGTATTGTGCAAAATTGGGTGTTTTGGACAAAGTTGAATTTGGAAACATGATTTTAAAATGATGATTTTAAAACGGTGATTTGGTTTTTATACATGGAAAATGGTGTTCAATAAAATATTGGTTTTATTGAAATAGTTTTTTGGAAAAATGGTTTTCAATAAAAGGTTGGTTTTATTGAAATGGTTTATCGTTATGGTTTTCAATAAAGGTGTGATTTATTTAAATGATTGAATTGGTTTGGCAATGATGGATTGGCATGGAGAGCTTAAATGGTTAAGCGTGTGTGGAAAGGGGGTAGATAATGGTCGTTAAAGTACCACCATCAAAAGGAGGATGGGTTATGGACGTGAAAGTTCCACCGTCAATGGTAAACACCAAGCTTGTGTGGTTGTGTGACTGGTTGTGTGTGTGGGTGTGTGCGACTATGTGATATGGAATGGGTAATTCCAATTGAATTCATGAAATGGTTGGAATGACTTGGTTGTTTTCCTTAGAAATTGGTTTATTTGAGAAAACTGTTTTAGTATAGAATTGTTTGTCTTTATTATAAATTGATGAATTGATTCAAATGGTTTTTATATAAATTATTTTATATAAATGTGCTAACGTGTTATATCTTAGTGGCATGAGTAGGGAAGTCATTTAAGGAAAGCCAATTGACTTTCATTACTCACCCATGTTTTGGCACTTTGGTACTTTTGCAGATATCGTTTATCGAGACACTGGAAAAGGTAAAGTATCACACTTCTTTAGTGGTGTTTAGTGATACTTGGACTGTTTTGTGGAGTTGGAGCATGGAGCACGTTGGAGCTTAGAGTTACATTCTTGGAGTCTTTGGGTTTCGTTGATTGTCTTTCGATGTGTACTTTGATATTGTAGTCTTCCGTTGTGGTACTCTTTTGTAGTTTGGTTTTGATATAAATAATATTGTTTTGATTTGTTTACATTGTTATCATGCATCATGTAGTGGTTTTTGGTTATGACATGTTTGGTTGGGTAGTTTTATTTTCAAAGGGAAAATCGGCCCTCATCTGTTAATGAAACTCTTGGCATTTATTGTCAACCTTTGGCGTCTTGAGGGTGTCGCTTAAGACCAAATAATGTCATTCCGTCTTCTAAAGCCAATGAGGAGGGGAAGAATATTACAAGTGGTATCAGTCTTAGTCCTTCCAAATATCTTTGTGAAACAAGTGGTCATCAGTTCTATCAGTCTTGGAGTTGAAATTCATTCTGGTGTATTCCTTGAGTTAGGATGGTAGAAAGGAGTAGGATTGTCAGGACTTGAAGTGTAGAGTATAAAAAGACGTAGCTAACTTTTTTTATGTTGAACTTCAAGTTACTAGGGAGTTGGGTACATAAGTGTTTTGGAAACACTAAAAAGATTTGGAATCTCGTTGTCATGGGTTTAGCCAATGAGACGACCATAGCATGCATTTTAAAAATGAATTCCCACTAGAAGTGCATATTTCATTTTGACTAATGATTTATGATGTGGTGTAAAAGTGTTGATTTTTGAAAATTATTAAAGTTGTTTTCAAATGTGAGATTTTGAAAAGATGTGAAATAGTTATTTTGAAAATGGTTTGATTTTCAAAAGCATGATGGAATTTTCAAAAATGGTTGAACATTGAAATGTTGATTTTTGGGAAAGCAAAGTTGTGATAGTTATGATGTGATCGAATTTGAAATTGTTAAAGCTTCAGTTTCTAGAGAGTGAGACTTATAGCATTTGTTTCCTATATAGAAAATAACACCCGGTAGGCAACGTAGAAACCAACCGAAAGAAGCTGCTAAGAACGTGGTTTCACTTGAGCCACAGGTGAACCAACAGCTGGTTCAGAGTATAGTCTAAGCTTTTCAAGTTTTGGATACGGGGAACAAAAGGGATGAACCAAGACAAGTGGATCATTTCATTCAATTCCAGAAGCAGAATCCATCTCATCTTTCGAAGTGATTCGGAATCGAAAAAGGCAGAGGTGTGGTTGAACAGGATGAATAGAATCTTTGATTTCCTAGGCACACCAGCAAAGCTGAAAGTTAAGCTGGCAGCGTATGTGCTGGAAGATCTTGCACGCCAGTGGTGAGATTTAGCAGCCCATGCTAAATCATACCAAAGCCTTACATGGGAGTATTTTGAGGAATTTTTTAACAAAGAATTCTATCCTCATACGTTCAGGATCACTAGAACGACAAACTTCTTCAGCTTGAAGTAGGAGAGTCTCACAGTCACATGGTACATGGCTAAATTCATGAATTTAGTCTGTTTTTCACTCAAAGTTGTTGCTAGTGCATCCTTGAAGACATGCGTCTTTGAATCGAGGCTTAAGCATGAGATTCGCTCTAAGATTGTTGTGCTATGTATTACGGATAATACAGAGATGGTTAATAGAGCGACGGTGGTTGAAAGGGACATCTTAAGAGCTACAGGTGTAGGGAGTATGTTGATAACTACGCGAAACGGTGGGAACTCTAATGTTGGGATCAAGCAGAAGAGGGACACATATTTCCAAGGTGGGAGCATGACTCAAAATCAGCTGGCCGGATCGGTAAATCTTTCTCCAAGACCCAAGAGAAAGTCGGGATGTTTCCAATGTGGTTCTCTCAGTCACATGAAGAGATAATGTATGACACAACCTAGAACATGCCACAATTGCAATCATATAGGGAATCTTCAGTGCTATCATCACAGTGCTTCAAGGTCATGTGTTCTATGCACTTCTTAGGTGTCGCAGATGTCGTATACTTCAACGGGACGAGAGCAGTAGAATACCTCTCGTCAGCAGAAAAAAGCTAGCCATGGTGATTCTAGGAATATCATGACTCCTCAACAAGGGAAATCTCAACGAGGCAATAAAGAACAAAGTGTCACGATCAAGCAATTATATGGAGATGAGCAGGTTATTGTGGATGATCAATCTGGACCATTGACGGTGAGAGGTACGATTCTTTTGAATTCTACCATTATGCAAGCTTTGTTTGACACGGGTGCTTCTCATTCGTTTATTACTTCTAATGTTGTTAATTTGATGAGTTTAAGTGTTGAGATGGTGTCTTTTGTATTAAAACTTCAAACTTCTCTTGATCAAAGAGAATGTCGAGCCTTTGTGTGTAAAAGCATGTTCTATAACGGTTGACGGAGTTTAGCTGATATGGGATTTCTCTGTGCTGGAAATGGATGTCTATGGCATAATCTTGGGTATGGATTTTCTGACAATGTTCAACGTTCGCATCAACGGTTATACCCAATGAGTTAGTTTTACGATTAATGATGGTGTCGAGCATCTCTTTTCAGGGGACCAGAATATAAAGGTAGGTGCAATGAACTTGTTAACACCAGTAGTTGGAACGATCTCGTACCAATTGGCAGCGTTGACTTTGGCATCGATGGAAGAGATCAAGGATAACAGTTTTCTAGCAGTTGTTGATCAGTTTCAGGATGTTTTTCCTGAAAATTTCTCAGGGTTACCGCCCACAAGAGAAGTGGAGTTTATGATTGATCTTCTTCTGAGGACCAGTCTTATTTCTCTTCTGTCTTGCCGGATAGCACCAACAGAATTCAGATAACTAAAAGTGCAGTTGGTAGAGTTGGAAAGCAAAGGGTTCATTTGGTCGAACACGTCTCTGTGGGCAGCACCAGTCTTGTTTGTCAAAAAGGCGGATGGAACTCTTAGGTTGTGTGTGGACTATTGTAGGCTTAATCAAGTTATGATAAAGAATCGGTATCCACTTTCACGCATTGATAATCTGTTCGATCAATTGAGAGGAGCTCAATGGTTCTCCAAAATTGACTTGCGATCAGGATATCACCAATTGCGGGTTCGGAAGGAGAATATTTCGAAGACAGATTTCAGGAGTAGATATGACCATTATGAATATGTTGTAATGCCTTTTGGTCTTACGAAAGCACCAGCAGCCTTTATGACATTGATGAATCTGATATTTCAAAGATATCTGCATTCTTTTGTGGTGGTGTTTGTGGATGACATATTAGTGTATTTGAAGACAAAGACTAAGCATGAGGACCACTTGGCGACAGTGTTGGGAATCTTGCGGAATCATCAGTTGTATGCCAAATTATCAAAGTGTGATTTTTGGATACAAGAGGCGCGTTTCTTTGTCCATGTAATCTCTGAGAAATGTGTTTTTGTGGATCTAGAAAAGGGAGGTTGTTATCTCTTGGCAACCGCTAAAGAATGTCTTTGAGGTATGTAGTTTCCTTAATCTAGTTGGTTATTACCGACGTTTTGTTCATGATTTCTCACAACTTGTTTCACTTATGATAGCTTTGACAAGGAATAATGTCTCATTCCAATAGAGCGAGGAATGTCAAAAATCTTTTCAAGAACTTAAGGTTCGCCTTACATCAGCACTTATCTTGATATTTTCAGAATCAGGACAAAGGTACGTGGTGTATTGAGATGTTTTGAGATCTGGGTTGGGTTTTGTTCTCGTGCAGGGAGATCATGTTGTTGCTTATGGCTCAAGAAAGTTACAGTTGCATGAGAAGAACTACCCAACACATGATTTGGAGTTAGTTTTCGTAGTCCATGCTTTGAAAACTTGACGTCATTGCCTCTTAAGTGAGAAATTTATTGTATTTACGGATCATAAGAGCTTGAAAAATATTTTCTCACAAAAGGATTTGAACCTGAAACAAAGAAGATGGATGAAGTATCTCCAAATGTTCGAATTTGACTTGATGTATACACTGGGTAAAGGCAATTTGGTGGTAGATGCATTAAGCAGAAAATCGTATGCTCAGTTGGAAAAAGAAGCTTCAGATGAGTGACAGTTGATGTCAATCCTAGCCGACATGCACTTGGAATGTGAAGACTGAGGTGATGTTGCAGTTTTATTTCCAGTTTCGTTTGTTTCTGGTTTGGTTGAGACAAATAGGCACAAACGTCTGATTCAAAATGTGTTGTTATGATGTCAAAACTCAATGGTGGAGAGAACATTAAGGGATGGAAGCTGGATGTGAGTTCGGTGTTGTGGTTCAGAAATCGGATGGTCGTACTTATGGATTGTCAGGAACAACTTCTTCACGCATACCACCATTCAAAATGGGTTGTTCATCCTGGAATACAAAATATGTATAAGATGTTGAAATCAAAGTTTTGGTGGGTCGGCATTAAAAGGAAGGTGGCTGAGTTTGTTTCTAGATACTTAACTTGTCAGCGGGTTAAAGCAGAGCATCAGCGACTAGTAGGTATGTTGCAGTCTTTACCTATCCCTGTTTGGAAATGGGAGCAGATAGTTATGGATTTTGTGACAGGTCACTCAAGAACAGTTCGAAAACACAATGTTATATGAGTGATAGTGGATTGGCTCACAAAGTCGGCTCATTTCATCCATATTCGTGAATCTCATGCAGTGGAGGGAATTTTCCAAAATCTATATCCGAGAAGTGGTAAAGAGGCATGGTGTACCAGTTTCAATAGTGTCAGACAGAGATCTGAGGTTTATGTCTCGTTTCTGTAAATCCTTACAAAAATCCCTTGGGACTCGGTTGACTATAAGTACGACACATCATCCTCAGACGAATGGGTAATTCTAAAGGACGATACAAACGTTGGAAGACATGTTGCGGGGTTATGTAATGGATTTTGGTGGCTCATGGGAAGAGCACGTACTATTAATGGAGTTCTCATATAACAACAGTTATCATGCCTCAATAAATATGGATCATTTTGAAGCATTGTATGGGTGTCCTTATCGTTCTCCACTTTGTTGGGTGGAAACATGTGAGACTTCACTAGTCGGGTCGAGTCTTGTCCAAGAAACAATGGAGAAGATTCAGTTGACCAGGAAACGGGTGGAGACGGCTCAGAGTCATTAAAAATCATATGCGGATCATCGTCAACGGTCATTGTTGTTCGAGATGAGTGATCATGTGTTCTTGAAAATCTCGCCAAGGCTTAGACATCGTTGTTTTTGGAAAACAGGGCAAGTTATCTCCTCGATACATAGGCCCTTTGGAGATACTTGAACGGGTTGGTGGGGTGGCATATCAATTGGCTTTGCTGCCACAGTTCAGTGTTGTGCATAATGTGTTGTATCTCAGTTGAAAAAGTATCAGTCTAATCCTGACCATGTGATTCGATGGGATCACGTTGACCTAGAGTCAGATGTTTCATTGGTGCACATGTTAGTGCGGATTGTGGATAGGCAAGAGAAAGTCTTACGTGGGAAAAGCATAGGTCTAGTGCGGGTTTTGTGGCAACATGATCAGATTCAGGAAGAGACTTGAGAACGAGAGAATGAAATGATAGAGCAATAGCCAAAACTCTTTCAGAGCAACACTGGTTTTCTAGTTTTCAATGAAGAAAAGGTCAATGGTGGGGATAATGTAGCACCCCTGGTTTCAAGTAACTCTTTTTTATGTATTTTAAGTATATAAAGTGTTTGGGTGAAGTTTGGGAGAGTTTGGAAACCTTTTGGAATGTTTATGGAGCTTTTCTAAAAGGGTGTGGTTAGTGCACGGTTAGTGAAAATTGTGCAACTCCGACAAGAAACCGTGCACAGTGATATAAAGGCTAAGGAGAAGGCGCACGGGTAGGCACACAGGTAAGCGTGCGGTTTGTTCAAACTGTGCGGCTGCCTAGGAAAAACCGTACAAAGTCAGATAGTGGAATTTTGCACGATTGGGGCACGGTTTGTCTAACCGTGCAGACCAACTGTGCAAGGTTCCTCCTTGAGGCAAAATTTAGCGCACAGATAGCACATAGTTTGCCTAACCATGCGACTAACCGTGCACAGTTTAAAAACAAGATCCATAAAAAGTGGATCTAGGTCGGCATTACCCTTTAACCCCTCTTTTGCTCTATTTCAACCCTAACTCAAGATTTCTACCTCCCAAAGGCTAAGGAAGTTTTCCCCATCGATCTGGAGCCGATCTGAAGGCATTTTTTGGTGCGTTGATACCAGATTATCACGGTAAGTCATCATTTTTGGTGATTTTTCTTAGATCTACTTCTCCCTCTCTCAATTTCTTAGATCTAACCCACTACGGATATATCTAAGGTGGTTTATGCCAATCATGGTTAGATTTGGCCTTGTTGGTGATAGGGGAAGAAATATAATGTGGGTTTGTGGAGATTCAACCCGGTTTCGTTGACGTTTTCGTGTTGTTTTTCATTGTCATCATAAATCCCAATATAGATGGTTTCACTCTCAACTCCTCTTGTTAGAACTAGAATGATTAATTTCAAATTGATTGTTTTGTGTGAATTGGGTGTGAAATTGTTGTGCAATTGATCGATGGAAACCTTCTTTGGTAATGGTTTATGGTATTGTGCAAAATTGGGTGTTTTGGACAAAGGTGAATTAGGAAACATGATTTTAAAATGATGATTTTAAAATTGATGATATGGTTTTAATGCATGGAAAAATGATTTTCAATAAAATGTTGGTTTTATTGAAATGGTTTGTTGGAAAATGGTTTTCAATAAAAGGTTGGTTTTATTGAAATGGTTTGTCGTTATGGTTTTCAATAAAGGTGTAGTTTATTGAAATGATTGAATTGGTTTGGTAATGATGGATTGACATGTGTGGACTTAAATGGTTAAGCGTGTGTGGAAAGGGGATGGATAATTGTAATGAAAGTACCAACATCAAAAGGGGGATGGGTTATGGATGTGAAAGTTCCATCGTCAATTGTAAACACCAAACTTGTGTGGTTGTGTGAGTAGTTGTGGGTGTGGCAATGTGATATGTAATGGGTAATGCCGACTGAATTCATGAAATGGTTGGAATGAATTGGTTGATTATTTTCCTTATAAAATGGTTCATTTGATAAAACTGTTTTAGTATGGAATTGTTTGGCTTTGTTATAAATTGTTGAACTATTTCAAATGGTTTTTATATAAATTGTTAACGTGTTCTATCCTAGTAACGTGAGTAGAGAAGTCATTTGAGAAAAGCCTACTAAGTTTCGTTACTCACTAATGCTTTGGCACTTTGGTGCTTTTGTGGATATCGTTTATCAGGACATTGACAAAGGTAAAGTATCACACTTCTTTAGTGGAGCTTAGTGATACTTGGGATGTTTTGTGGAATTAGAGCAAGAATTGCGTTGGAGCTTGGAGTTATGTCCTTGGAGTCTTTGGGTTTTGTTGGTTGTCTTCCCCTGTGTACTTTGATATTGTAGTCTTTCGTTGTGGTACTCTTTTGTAGTTTGGTTTTGATATAAATGGTATTACTTTGAGTTTTTTACATTGTTACCATGCATCGTGTAGTGTTTTTTATGGCATGTTTGGTTGGGTAGTTTTATTTTCAAATGGAAAATCATTCATCACCTGTTAATGAACCTCTTGACATTTATTGTCAGCATTTGGTGTCTTGGGGATGTCACTTAAGGCCAAGTAATGTCCTTATGCCTTCTCAAGCCAATGAGGAGGGACGGGATGTTACAACATACCAGTCTTACAATCTGTTAAAAACTAGTTAAACAAGTGTTTCTCTATGAAGGACTTAGGTGAAGCAGCCTATATTCTAAGGATCAAGATCATTCGTGATAGATTCAAGAGGCTTCTTGGACTAAGTCAAAGCACCTATGTTGATTGGATACTAAAGAGATTTAGTATGGAACAATACAAGAGGGGATTGGTTTTAGTGTCACATGCTTTACATCTTTCTAAGAAAATGTTTCCTCTGACAAAACATTAGAAAGAGAGAATGAGTGAGATCTCATACGCTTCAGCAATAGGATCAATCATGTATGTCATGTTATGTACTAGCTTTGATATTCTCTATGCATTGAACATGGTAGGCACATATCAAGTTGATCTAGGAGAACAGCATTGATCTATTGTTAAGGTTATCCTTAAGTATCTGAGAAGAATTGAGGACATGTTCCCGGTGTATAGAGGAGACGATGATCTGGTCATCAGGGGTTATACTGATGCTAGTTTTCAGACAAATCAAAATGATTTGAAGTCGCAGTCAAGATATGTTTTCTGTCTCAACAGAAGAGTTGTGAGCTGGAAGAGTTCAAAGCACCCAGAGTTGTCGTTGATTCTACAGCATAGTCTGAGTATATAGCGGCTTCTGATGCAGCCAAGGAAGTCATTTGGATACGAAACTATGTCCAAGAGGTTGATGCGGTACCTAGCAGTAAATACCCTATCACATTGTATTGTGATAATACTGCAGTGGTGGCTCTTACAAAAGAGTCAAAATCACACCAACGAACAAAGCATGTACTCTGAAAGTATCACCTCTTGAGGGATTTTTATCAGAGGAGTGAAGTTGCAGTAAGCAGAGTACCCACAGAAGAGAACGCGGCGGACCCCTTGACTAAAAGTATATCTCAGCATAAGCATGAGTATCATGTGAGAGCTAGCAGACTGAAGGTTATTAGCAGTTGACTCTAGTGCAAGTGGGAGTTTGTTGGAATTGGTTCCCTAGAACTAACTTCTTTGTATTTTATGATAACATGTATTAATAGTCTTGAATATTAATAAACTTCTTATCACATCATGATTGTTCTTCTGTGTAACATAGTATGTGATAATGTCATAATAGTAGTTGTCGTGCTAAAAGGTTATAGCAGTTCCCCGCTATGATGAGAACCCGAAAATGCTACGACGCTATTCTTAAATATATGTACTATAGCCGGATGATATCATTTGAGGACACAAATGATACATGATATTAGGGGTGGAGACTCATAAGGACTTTGAGGCACCTTTTCATGGTGTACGCTCTTAGTAATATCCAGTGTAGGATATTATGAGAATGAGACTCATCAGTAGAAAAACCACATTTATATGTATCATTGGATGTTCCTATCTACGGACATGTGTATTGATCCTTAGATATTAAGATTATATATATATTAGATGATTTGGGTACAATTACATTTAAACACGCACACCTCACACAGGCCCTTTGTAACGTCCCGGATCCGAAAGCCACACAACGGGTGCCCCGAACCCGGTTGGTCACATGACCTCAAGCACATTTTTCCAAACGCCAAAGGCTGCCGACTAGCAGCGAGGGCCCGGATCTGATAGTGGGGAAATTATGCCCTCATTTGTCAAAGTGTAGCGCAGCGGAAAAGAAATATAACATTCAACAGTGGAAGCAGTAAACAATATGAACTAGAAATGAACAACTGCAATAAAAGATAACCAACATTTATATATATAAAAATGCAGCATGTCACTATTTATATGAAAGCAGCCAAAACAGGATACACTGCAATATAATACAATACAACTCAAAGTACAAGGTACAACAAAATAGAACAAAACAGAGTGAACAGAACACAGCAACATCGCAAGCCTAAGCTCGGTCTCATGCTCTCCTACTCCTCTGCTACAATCATGTACCTGTATAGGGACATCTGCCCATGTCGACACCTGCAGCGATATAGTCTGTTTGGGCCGAAGACATGACCCAAACAGGATGTGAGAAATAAATCCCAGTAGGCAACCACCAAAGGCCCGTGCCCAACTGTCAGTAAAAATGTGCAACTACAGTGTAAAAAAGTAAATGCAGTAAACTAGTAAATACTCAAAAGTAACTATCACTACCAATTTTATTGTCATTTTAATATTCATTTAACAAGGTCAAGTTTGTGCTTTAGCTTGGCAGGTATAACCAAAGAAAATCACCACAGTGAATATTCTAAATAACCAAGTCCTCAGACATGTAAAACCTTACCCTCAGGTGATTGCTCTCAGGCTAAACGAATATTTCCCTCAAGCGTACGAGATAATACCCTCAGACACGGAAATACTGTCCTCAGACATAAGTAAAGTTACCCTCAGGCTAACCAACACTGGCCACAGGCAAAGCAAAACATTGCCCTCAAGCTAAATAGAACACTGCCCTCTGGCTAATAGAACCGAACCGAGCCCAAAGCATGAACAACCAATTTATATAAATTTTCTCTCAAGAAAATGCAATACAAAATATCATCATGGCATACCCTCGGGCATCCAGGCCAAACGGCTAAACAGAGGAGCGCACCCCCTGGGTGGTCCTGGATCCAGGCAGTGATCTCAAACAGTAGTTTAAACTTATCATTAGATTATCTATACAATTCTAGATATCCTTTCAGCAAAGGCCTCAGCCATACGACACTCCAACCATGGGTTCGTAGCACAACGATACACAAATTCAACTCAACAATTGGAAATAAACATCAGACCACCTACGCCGATCATCTCTGATCAGTAAACGTGAACGACGCCTCCCGAATCGTCCAAGAACGAAGTAGATCTGGGATAAACATTCACTCAATCAAACTCAAATAACTCTCCCTCGGGAAAGAATTGGTAAGAAACACACAAAGAGAGGGAAGAACTCACCCGCGCGGTTCAATCGAGACCGTCAGAGAAGAATTCGGATTCTCGGTGTGCAGTCGGGAGATCTCCGAAGCTCCGGCCTCCTCTCCCGACTCCAAAACGAACTCAAAGCCTCCTCTGCCGAATGAGGAGGCTACTGCCCGTTTTAAGTGAAAAAAATAAACTACACGGCATGTACTCTCAAGTATACGGCATGTACTTTTCATTTTTTTAACTGTTCCTCTGGCGGTTTCTTTCCACCGCGACACTGTTCATTCGTCGACATGAGTACACGACGTGTATTTCTTATTACACGACGTGTACTGTCGCTCCGCTGGCGGCTGCCTCCACCGCCTTACTGTTCACATGTCGACTGATTATACAACGTGTAAATACCAAGTACACGGCGTGTAGTCGGTTTTTACACCCTTTTATCGCCGACAGGCCTACACGCCCTGTGTACTCATCCCACACGGCCAAAGTACACGGCGTGTGGAAAAGTACACGGCGTGTACCCTCAAAATTTGGTATTTTTCCTCATTTTCCTTATTTTCTCAAAAACACTTAAGGAAAAAGGAAAAGAAGAAACATGTACCTCAAGAATAAGAACCAGGTTCTTACAAACTTCCCCCCTTAAAGCAATTTGTTCCCGAATTGCTCTTCCAAGGGTGGCGAAGATAAAGTTGTGAACAACTTCGGCCACTGAGCACGTACGTCGGTCTCCCGCTCTCAGGTTTCGTCCTGCACTCAGCCATGCTGTCATAGCACCCGAACGAGAGGAACTGACCGGCCTCGAAGAACTTTCGTGCTCCTATCAACAATACAAATCTAATGCTCCTCAAAGGATGCATCGACCTGAAGCTCAACCTCCTCGGGCTAAAAAATGTGAGACGGGTCTGAGTGATAACGGCGCAGCTGAGATACCTGGAAGACGTCGTGCATGGCCCGGTACCTCTGTGGTAACTGCAACCAATAGGCAATCGGCCCGACTCTCTCCAGAATCTCAAATGACCCCACATACCTCGGTGAAAGTTTACCCTGTCTCTTGATCCGCCTATGTCCCAACCTCAGCGAAACACGCAAGAAAACCTGATCCCCGACCACGAACTCCAAGGGTCGTCTACGGCGATCAGCATAAGATTTCTGACGAGACTGTGCGGTAGCCATCCGCTTCTGTATCAACTGGATCTGCTTTGAAGTCTCCTACACGAGACGTGGTCCCAGTAAAGTTGTCTCACCTGCCTCCAACCAGCACAAAGGTGATCGGCATGGCCTACCATACAAAGCCTCGTAAGGTGTCATCTCAATAGTTGTCTGAAAACTATTATTATAGGAAAACTCGACCAGGGGTATATGCTTCTCCCAAGAGCCCCCAAAGTCTAGGACGCATGCACGCAGCATGTCCTCTATCACCTGGATCGTACGCTCTGACTGGCCATCGGTCTGAGGGTGGTAAGCTGTGCTCAGAAGCACCTGTGTACCCAGTGCCCTCCGAAAACTCTGCCAGAAACGAGATGTAAAACGGGTGTCCCTATCAGAAACGATAGAACGAGGGACCCCATGAAGACGTACTACCTCTCGGATGTACAACTTTCCGAGCTTGTCAACACCGAAGGTCTCCTTGATCGGAAAAAAGTGAGCTACCTTCGTAAGTTTTTCTACAACAACCCACACGACATCACTGTTGGATTTGTGTTGCCCGATCCAGTTTGGGCCGAATACTTGTGGTCCGCAACTGTCGCGGGTCGAGACTACTGTAGCGGAGCTGACTGACCGACACCGACAGGCACTGTAGCAGTGCGGACTTTAGAGTCAACTTCACTGTAGCACTTTTGACTTCCAGCCGGCAGCCACTGTAGCGCTTTTTGACAAAGTCGGCCACCGTTCACTGTAGCGACGCGGACTTACCTTTTTCGGAACAGTGATCATCTTCTTCATTTTATAGCTCATTTTTCAGGCTTGGGTTACTACTGAAAATCCTCTGTAATTTTGTGCTCCCGAATAGTGAAAGTTCTGCCTCTCCCGTGGACGTAGGGATTATTCCCGAACCACGTAAATCGTTGTGTTCTTGTTGCTTTTCTTTCTTTCATTTTCTCATTTCTGTCGTTGTGTCTCCTGACAATTCCGCAACAACTGGTATCAGAGGGTGAGTTCGGAATTCTCCAACGATGGCTCTGGATGAAGGCAAAGTGAATATTGATCGCTTCGATGGAACTGATTTCAGTTTCTGGAGGATGCAGATCGAGGATTATCTTTATCAGAAAAAGATGCGCTTGCCACTTCTGGGTGTGAAACCAGCGGACATGGAGAAGTCGGAGTGGGAGCTACTGGATCGACAGGTTCTGGGTGTTGTGCGCCTGACGTTGGCCAAAAACGTGGTATTCAACATCAGAGAGGAGAAGACGATGGTGGACCTGATGAAAGCCCTCACAAATATGTACGAGAAGCCTTCTGCGACAAACAAGGTGCATTTGATACGATGATTGTTCAACCTGAAAATGGTTGAAGGGAGAGCTTTTGCATATCATATCAACAAATTCAGCACCATCATAAGTCATTTGACATCAGTGGATATTGATCTTGGTGATGAGGTATGTGCACTGGTTTTATTATCTTCGTTACCATAGAGTTGGGAAGCAACTGTAACAGCTGTGAGCAGCACTTTGGGGAATACGAAGATGGCTCTGAAAGATATACGGGACCTAATCCTTAGTGAGGATGTTCGAAGAAGAGAATCAGGCAGATTCTCTGGTTCTGCTTTGAACGTTGAAGGAAGAGGAAGGTACCCACAGCGGGACAATCGCAGAGGACGATCGAAGTCAAGAGGAAAGAGCAGAGACAATGAAAAGGAGGTCGGTCCTACCTGCTGGACATGTGGGAAGAAAGGACATATCAAGGAGTGCAGAGATAACCGGAAGGGATCTGAAACCAGTGGAGCAAACACTGCAGCTAAAGGAACTGATGACGTGTTGCTGCTGAGCGTGGACAGCCCGATGGAGTCTTGGATTTTAGACTCTGGGGCGTCTTTCCATTCTACATCGAAGAAGGGTTTTCTGAACAATTTTGTTTCTGGAAATTTTGGCAAGGTGCATCTTGCTGATGACGAGCCCTTGCAGATTGTGGGTAAAGGGGATGCACGAATCAAGACCAACAGTGGGAGTTTGTTGGTTCTGGAAAACGTGAGGTATATCTCTGTCTTGAGAAGAAACCTTATTTCTGTTGGACAACTTGATGATGCAGGGTTGAGTACCACATTCACTGGTGGTGCATGGAAGATCACCCAAGGAGCTGTGGTCATAGCTCGGGAGCAAAGAATGGCACCCTGTACAACATGACAGAAACTTGTATGGACATGGCTGCATCACTGGAAGCTGTCAGAGGTTCTCAATTGTGGCACTACAGACTCGGCCACATGAGTGAAAAGGGGATGAAGGTGCTGGCAACAAAAGGGTTGCTACCAGAGCTAAAGTCAGTGGAAGTAGGCTTATGTGAAGACTGCATCTTTGGAAAGCAGAAGAAGGTGTCCTTTGCAAAAGGAGGCAGAACACCGAAGGCTGGAAAGCTGGACCTGGTGCATACAGATGTTTGGGGGCCTGCACCAGTATCATCCCTTGGAGGGTCACAATATTATGTGACATTCATCGATGACTCGACAAGGAAGGTATGGGTTTACTTTCTAAAGAATAAATCTGATGTGTTTAAGATGTTTCAGAAGTGGAAAGTCATGGTGGAGAACGAGTCAGGAGCAAAGCTGAAATGTTTGAGGTCTGACAACGGTGGAGAGTATGGCAGTCAGGAGTTCAGGGAATTTTGTTCTAAAAAATGGAATTCAGTGGAAGAAGACAATCTCAGGAACACCACAACAGAATGGTGTGGCGGAGAGGATGAATAGGACACTGAATGAACGTGCCAGGAGCATGAGGCTGCATTCGGGGTTACCCAAGACCTTTTGGGCTAATGCAGTGAATATGGCAGCATATCTCATAAACAGGAGTCCCTCTGTGCCAATGGGAGAATGTCTACCCGAGGAACTCTGGTCTGGTAAGGTGGTAAGACTCACATTTATGAGTCTTTTGTAGTTTAGCATATGTTCATGTTGATGCTAATGCAAGGGACAAGCTTGATGCCAAGTCCAAAAAATGTTTCTTTATTGGCTATGGTGGTGAGGAGTTTGGGTATCGCTTTTGGGATGATCTCAACAGGATGGTCATCAGGAGCCAAAATGTGGTATTCAATGAAGGTGTCATGTACAAAGATCATCATGCAGTTGAAGATGAAAATGGGAACATTGAATCAGAATACAAAGAGCAAGTGGAGCTTGAAGGTGTATCTAAGCATGAGACATCGGAACCGGTGGAACCTGCTACTCCAGTGGAGTTGAGGAGATCAACAAGGGTGCGAAGGCCTGTACATAGGTATTTGCGATCTTTACACTATCTATTATTGACTGACGGTGGAGAAATAGAATGCTTTGAAGAAGCAATGCAGCTGAAGGAGTCGAGCAAGTGGGAGCAGGCTATGAAGGAGGAGATTTCCTCATTGCATGAGAACAACACTTGGGAGTCGACACCTCTGCCAAGAGGAAAGAAAACATTACAGAATAAGTGGGTCTACCGGGTCAAAGAAGAACATGATGGCAAGAGGAGGTTCAAGGCAAGGCTGGTGGTGAAAGGCTTTCAACAGGAGGGGGTAGATTTCACTGAAATCTTCTCACCTGTAGTGAAGCTTACCACCATCCGGGTGGTTCTCAGCATTGTGGCGTCAGAAGACTTGCATCTTGAGCAGCTTGATGTCAAGACTGTTTTCCTTCATGGAGATCTGGAGGAGGACATCTGCATGCAGCAGCCAGAGGGATATGTAGTGTCTGGAAAGGAAGACCTGGTGTGCAAACTCCAGAAGAGCTTATATGGACTGAAGCAGGAACTGAGGCAGTGGAACAAGAAGTTTGATTCATTTATGTCTAAAAATGAATATAAACGATGTGTCATGGATCAGTGTTGCTACATCAAGTCCTTTGATGATGAATAGATTATATTGCTTCTGTATGTGGATGACATGCTCATTGTAGGATCATGTATTCAGAGGATTAATGAGCTGAAAGGACAGTTGGCTAAGGAGTTTGAAATGAAAGATCTTGGAGAAGCTGGCAAGATTCTGGGGATGAAGATCAAGAGAGACCGCACAGCTAGAACATTAATGTTGTCACATGTTGATTACATTGGGAAGGTCTTGAGAAGATTCAGTATGATGGAAGCAAAGGCAGTCTCTATTCCCCTGGCGAGCCATTTCAAACTATCAAAGGAGCAATCACCAAAGACGGCAGAAGAGGTTGAGTAGATGGCAAGAGTTCCATATGCATCAGCTGTCGGAAGTCTGATGTATGTCATGGTCTGTACTCGACCTGACTTTGCTCATGCAGTGGGAGTTGTGAGCAGGTATATAGCTAACCCTGGAAAGCAACATTGGGAAGCTGTGAAGTGGATACTGAGGTATTTGAAGGGCAGCAAGGAGGTATCTTTGTGCTTTGGGAAAGGAAATTCATTGCAGGGGTATGTGGATGCTGACCTTGGAGGCGATGTCGATAGCAGGAGGAGTACCACGGGTTATGTTTTTACCTGTGGAGGAACTGCGGTAAGTTGGATATCACAATTGCAGAAGGTTGTGACTTTATCCACCACAGAGGCAGAATACATTGTTGTAACAGAAGCTGGGAAAGAGATGGTTTGGCTGAAGAACTTCTTAGATGAATTGGGAAGAAAGCGAGAGGAGAATGTATTGCACTGTGACAGTCAGAGTGCTATACATTTGCCAAGAACCCAGTGTTTCATGCCCGGACGAAGCACATTCAGTTGAAGTACCATTTCATCAGAGGTTTGATACAGGATGGGTTGCTGACTTTGCAGAAGATATGTGGAACTAACAATCCAGCAGACATGTTGACAAAGCCTATGATGATACAGAAGTTGAGGCACTGTTGTGCCTCTGTTGGTCTCCACTGATGAACAGAGGATGAGAGGCAGAATAATGGAGGACATGATGGGAGCACAAGAGGAAAACAGTTTGTATTTCATGAATCTGTGAATGGAAAGCACGTCACTGGTGAGTGAAGAAGAGGAATAACTTAGATTAAGTAAGTTGTCTTCATCAGTTGCATTGAAGCATTGTTGTGCCTCTGTTGGTCTCCACTGATGAACGGAGGATGAGAGGCAGAATAATGGAGGACATGATGGGAGCACAAGAGGAAAATAGTTTGTATTTCATGAATCTGTGAATGGAAAGCACGTCACTGGTGAGTGAAGAAGAGGAAGAACTTAGATTAAGTAAGTTGTATTCATCAGTTGCATTGAAGCATAGCAGTGCAGTGGATCAGGCTACAAGTGGGAGATTGTTGGATTGGTGTTGCCCGATCCGGTTGGGCCGAATGCTTGTGGCCCGCAACTGTCGCGGGTCGAGCTGACTGACTGACACCGACAGGCACTGTAGCATCTCTGACTACTGTAGCGGAGCTGACCGACCGACACCGACAGGCACTGTAGTAGTGCGGACTTCGGAGTCAACTTCATTGTAGCACTTTTGACTTCCATCCGGCAGCCATCGTAGCGTTTTTTGACAAAGTCGGTCGTCGTTCACTGTAGCGACACGGACTTACCTTTTTCAGAAAAGTGATCGTCTTCTTCATTTTATAGCCCATTTTTTGGGCTAGGGTTACTACTGAAAATCCTCTGTAATTTTGTGCTCCCGAATAGTGAAAATTTTGCCTCTCCCGTGAACGTAGGGATTATTCCTGAACCATGTAAATCGTTGTGTTCTTGTTGCTTTTCTTTCTTTCGTTTTCTCGTTTCTGTCGTTGTGTCTCCCGATGATTCTGCAACAATCATTGCCTCGAGGTGACCTCGGCAACCCAGTCACGAAGTCCATCGCGACATCATCCCATTTCCACTCCGGAATGGGTAACTGCTGTAACAGTCCGGCTAACCTCTGATGCTCCGTCTTCACCTGCTGACAGGTGGAACATCTTGTAACAAAACCAGCTATTTCCCGTTTCATACCCGGCCACCAATACTGACGTCTCAAGTCACAGTACATTTTGGTAACTCCGGGATGCACTACCCAAGCTAAAGCATGAAACTTCTGCATCAGCCCCTCGCGTATATCCCCTGGAACCTACACACGTCCATGGCAACACAGCACATCATCATCGCCTATCATCCATCCAGGAGGAGGGTCCTCACTTGCCACTGAATCTCGTAGAACTAGGCCTTCTGCACCTGATAGTTGTCTCATCCTCACTCTATCCAGGTGGGTAGAAGTCACAACTAAGGAAGAAAAATAGGTTTGCCCCTGACTATCGTGCACCTCTAAATGCATCTTAGAGAACAAAGACATAAGTTGTCACTCACCACTGGCCTTATGCACTGCTTGTGTCTGAGTCTTCCTACTCAGTGCATCAGCTACTGCATTACCCTTACAAGGTGTATAGGCAAGCTCGAAGTCGAAGGAATGAAGGTATTCAACCCACCTTCGCTATCTCAAATTCAGGTCACGCTGGGTAAAGATATACTTGAGACTTTTGTGGTCCGTGAACACCACAAAATGTTCTCCCAAGAGATAATGTCTCCAATAGTGTAACGCATGAACAACTGCAGTCAACTCGAGATCATGTGTCGAGTAATTCCTCTCATGTGGCCTCAACTGCCGAGACCCGTACGCAACTACTCGATCGCCCTGCATCAGCACTGCTCCCAGCCCAATAACTGATGCATCACAGTAAACTGTATAGCTCTTCCCTTGCTCGGGAAGTATCAGGATTGGTGCTGATGTCAACCTTCCCTTTAACTCCTGAAAGGTTGTCTCGCAAGCTTCTGACCAATCGAACTTCACACCCTTCTTAGTCAAACCTGTCAACGGCGCTGCTAAGCGGGAGAAGTCCTATATAAAGCACCAGTATTAACCAGCCAGCCCCAAGAAACTCTGTATCTCAAACACATTCTTAGGCTGCTCCTAGGAAACTACTGCTCTCACCTTCTCTGGGTCTACTGCAACTCCTGCCTCTGAGATAATATGACCCCGAAAGTAAATATGGTTCATCCAGAAGTGGCACTTTGAGAGCTTAGCATATAACTGATTCTCTCTCAGTGTACTCAAAACGATCTCAAGATGGGTGGCATGGTTGTGTCGAGTGTGAGAGTGCACCAAGATATCGTCCACGAAGACTACCACAAAAGAATCAAGATAAGGATATAACACACGATTCATCAGATCCATGAAAACTAATGGTGCATTCGTGAGTCCAAACGGCATAACCAAGTACTCGTATAGACCATATCTGCTCCGAAAAGCTGTAAGCGGTATGTCCGATGGTCTAACGCATAACTGATGATATCCGGATCTTAAGTCAATCTTCGAGAACACTCGTGCTCCCCAAAGTTGATCAAAAAAATCATCAATCCTTGGTAAGGGATATCGGTTCTTGACCGTCAACTGGTTCAGCTTCCGATAATCCACATAGTCTGAGGGTACCGTCTGCCTTCTTCGCAAAAAGGACCAGCAAACCCCAAGGAGAAGTACAGGGTCAGATGAAACTCTTTTCCTGTAACTCCTCTAACTGCCTCTTGATCTCTTGCAACTCAGGTGTAGTCATCCTATAAGGAGGAATGGACACTGGTGCCGCTCCTGGCACAAGCTCAATAGAGAAATCTACATCTCGCTCCAGAGGAAGACCTGAAAAGTCGTCCGGGAAGACATCCCTGAAACGATCAACTACTGGAGGGGAATCCTTTTGACAAGTCTCATGATCATCCAGATATAAACTCGCAATCTGGGTTGTCACTCCACCTCACCCACGATGCTCGGGTCCAACTCGGCTCGCCTAGACATCTCATTCGCCCTTGTATAGAAACTCTCTGCCCTCTGGTAACATAAAACTCACTCTGCGACGATAGCAATCTACAAAGGCTCGAAAGGGTACCAACCAGACTATCTCAAGAATGACATCATAGCTCGTCATCTCCAAGACATAGAGGTCTCATAGAAAGTGACATCCACCAACCTCTAGGGGGCACTCTCTGCACTGACGCACACCAGCCGTTTTAGTCCACAACGGAGTGTCTAGCGTCATAACATCAGAAGAAGAAGAAACACAGAGCCCAAGGCTCTCCACAATGGATACAGATATAAAGCTATGTGTAGCACCCGTATCGAAAAGTACTGAAGATAAAACAAAAGCTACTAGAATAGTACCTCTGACAGTGGAAGGTCTGCGATCCTGCTCTTGTTGGGTCTGTTGCACTGCATATGCCTGCTCAGTGGCGCGGCCCTGCGACACAGCCAGGCTACCCTGAGCTGACCCACGCTGCTGCCTCTGAGATCCTGGTGTCTGGTTACCATGGTCACGACCACCATCTCTGCCCGCACGCCCTGACGTATTCCAGTTTCCCGACTGGTAAGAAGCTGTTGGTCCTGCTCCCGCACGCGGAGTCTGCACAGAACTCTTCTCACTAGCCACTGGTAGAAACGCCCTGCAAAAGCGTTGCAGATGACCCATCTTGCCACAAAATCGGCACTCCACTGGGTCTCGGGGACACTGAGGTCGCTTGTGCCCCTCTACCACACTGGTAGCACATGACCTGCCCACCTGAAATATTCTTCTGGCTAATACTGTCACCGTGAGAGAAATTCATCTGTCTCTTCCTCTTACCGATAGAAATAGTACCAGAAACTGGTGTCGAACCACACTGGCCCACACCACTAGCTTCTCGTAGGTTTCACTCAGTAATCAGTGCATGGTTCACAATAGCATGCACTGTAGTCAACCTGAAAACATTCACCAGTGCTCGGATGTCATATCGAAGACCATCCTCAAAGCGTCTATCCCTCAACGTCTCATCACCCACCAGAACAGGTGCAAAACGGTGAAGCTCGGTGAAGCGAGCAAAATAGTTCATCACCGACATGGCACCATGCTGCAGATTCATTAACTCTCGAACTCGATCTTCCCTCAGCGTCTCCAGGAAGAAAAAGACATAAAAGACTGCCTAAAAATCTTCCCACGTCTGGTCTCTGTGATGCTCAGCCTAAGTGGTAACATCCCACCACCTTTTGGAAGAATCACGCAGCATGTATGTAGCGAGCTTGACCCTCCGCCCTGTAGGCGTCTCCAGATGCTCGAAAATCATCTACATCGAATCCAGTCATGACCCCGCAGCCTGTGGTCCGTTATCCCCTGAAAACGTAGACGAATGTTGCTGCTGGAAGATACGCGTCAGCTCTGCCATAGATGTGGCAGCCTGCGGTGCTCCCTGGAAGATCTGCATGAACCGCATGAAGCCTTCACGGAACTGCGCATCAACGCATGTGTCTAGTATAACGGCTGGCGCCGCATCTGGCTCTGCTGGAGGTTCCATCGGTAGCCCATGGCCTACCACCTCTAGAGTATAATCGTTGTCGCTCTCTTGGAGAACAACCGGTGGTCGTCTCGGTGGCATGACTCTACAAGGTCAATCGCACACCTTAGATAAAGATTATCAAAGACCGAAAACGAGGAGGCCAAAAAGGGAACAGGATAAGAAAAACATTCAAGTTTTACAAAACAAGACTACACAACGTGTATATTAACTACACGGCATGTTCCCTTAAGTCTTTCACATGGGCGTGTACTTCTGCCAGAACTGGTCGTGTATCACCCCAACTACACAGCATGTTGTCTTAACGCACAGCGTGTACTTGAATCCTTCTTCCCTGCCTGAGTCCTTCTACACGGATTAAGCCACATGGCTCTCCTAAAACAAAACTACACGGCGTGTTCAGAGGTAGTCACGGCGTGTGCTCTACAAGCTTTCATTGGCTCGTGTTGTTCGTCACACGGCCTGTGTACCCAGGTCACACTACACGGCGTGTTCCAAAAAGACACGACGTGTTCAAAGAAGCCCCAGACCGACCCGTGTTGCTCGCTACATGGCCGGCTACACGGCTAATACTACACGGCGTGTTCCAGGCGGACACGGTGTGTACTAGGAAAGATAACACTGACCTGTGTTGTTCGTGACACGGTCGGGTACCTGGGTCAGACTACACGGCGTGTTCAAGGTAGACACGGCCTGTATGTATTAAGGTTTCCTTCGTCCGTGTTGTTACTTACATGGGTGGACACCGGGTCAACACTACACGGCGTGTACAACCGGTACACGACATGTCCCCCCAAGCCATTCCCTACCCCGTGTCCCCGCCCACACGACCTGTGACACGGGAAGAGACTACACAGCATGTACTTAAAAAGTTTTCATTTCTTCCCGAACAGAAGAACACACGGCGTGTTTCCATAGAACTACACGGCGTGTATGCTGGGTTTTCCGAACAGTAAGCCTCAGAAACTACTCCGAAACCCAGGAAAAAAACACGGAACAAACACTAAGTGCCAAATTCCGGTCCGTGAGGGCTCATACTCCCTGCGAATCAAAGTTTGGCATCTTATACATGTTATAACAATGAAAACACGTTAATGATCCACCAAGTTCTGGTCATTGAGGGCTCATACTCCTCAAGAACCAAAGTTTGACGTTCATTCTATCAAAACCTCACACCACAATACCCTAACAAAAGCAGGTATTTATCAAAGCAGCTATCACAACAGCATGCTCTTCTAGCACAACAATTATCACAACAACATGCAATTTCTAATGCACCTATATGGCATGGAAAGAATGCATTTCATGTGATTTCTAGCATGTGCCTAAATGATGCATGAGACGGCATACCCGCATCTCATTGGGTTGCAACTAAATAGAACCCATTTATAACATATAAACAGCACAATTACAAGTGCGTCACCCAACGGTGAAAATCAAATCAACTGTAAAATTTGCAAAATCAGAATATTTGCAATAACGAGGTAGATTAGCTTTTCCATGCACACGGGTAAGCTACTCCCGGGCACAGCTTATTACCAACTACCATTTCTGTCATATCCCTGACGACGGCTCCAAACAGTAAGTCAAAGAAAAGAACCTCCTCTGATATCACTTTGTAACGTCCCAGATCCAAAAGCCACACAACGGGTGCCCCGAACCCGGTTGGTCACATGACCTCAAGCGCATTTCCTCAAATGCCAGAGGCTACCGACTAGCAGCGAGGGCCCAGGTCTGATAGTGGGGAAAATTATGCCCTCATTTGTCAAAATGTAGCGCAGCGGAAAAGAAATATAACATTCAACAGCGGAAGTAGTAAACAATATGAACTAGAAATGAACAACTGCAGTAAAAGATAACCAACAGTTATATATAAAAAAATGCAACATGTCACTATTTCTATGAAAGCAGGCAAAACAGGATACATTGTAATACAATACAATACAACTCAAAGTACAAGGTACAACAAAACAGAACAAAACATAGTGAACAGAACGCAGCAGCATCGCAAGCCTAAGCTCTGTCTCATGCTCTCCTACTCCTTTGCTACAATCATGTACCTGTATAGGGACTTTTGCCACTATCGACACCTGCAGCGATATAGTCTGTTTGGGCCAAAGACATCACCCAAACAAGGTGTGAGAAATAAATCCCAGTAGGCAACCACCAAAGGCCCGTGCCCAACTGTAAGTGAAAATGTGCAACAGCAGTATGCAAAAGTAAATGCAGTAAACTAGTAAGTACTCAAAAGTAACTATCACTACCAGTTTCATTGCCATTTTAATATTCATTTAACAAGGCCAAGCATGTGCTTTAGCTTGGTAGGTATAACCAAAGAAAATCACCACAGTGAATATTCTAAATAACTGAATCCTCAGACATGTAAAACCTTACCCTCAGGTAATCAGAAAAAAAACCCTCAGGTGATTGCCCTTAAGCTAAACGAATATTGCCCTCAGGCGTACGAGATAATACTCTCAGGCACGAAAGTACTGTCCTCAAACATAAGTAAAGTTACCCTCAGGCTAACCAACACTGCCAACAGGCTAAGCAAAACACTGCCCTCAGGCTAAATAGAACAATGCCCTCTAGCTAATAGAACCGGGCCCAGCCCAAAGCATGAACAAGCAGTTTATATAAATTTTCTCTCAAGAAAATGCAATACACAATATCATCATGGCATACCCTCGGGCATCCTGGCCAAACGGCTAAACAGAGGAACGCACCCCCTGAGTGGTCCTGGATCCAGGCAGTGATCCCAAACAGCAGTTTAAACTTATCATTAGATTATCTATACAATTCTAGATATCCTTTCAGCAAAGGCCTCAGCCATACGACACCACAACCATGGGTTCGTAGCACAACGATGCACAAATTCAACTCAACAGTTGGAAATAAACATCAGACCACCTACCTCGATCGTCTCTGATCGGTAAACGTGAACGACGCCTCCCGAATCGTCCAAGAACGAAGTAGATCTGGGATAAACGTTCACTCAATCAAACTCAAATAACTCTCCCTCGGGAAAGAATTAGTAAGAAACACACAAGGAGAGGGAATAACTCACCTGCGTGGTTCAATCGAGACCGTCAGAGAAGAATTCGGATTCTCGGTGTGCAGTCGGGAGATCTCCGAAGCTCCGACCTACTCTCCCGGCTCCAAAACAAACTCAAAGCCTCCTCTGCCGAATGAGGAGGCTACTGCCCGTTTTAAGCAGAAAAAACAAACTACGCGGCATGTACTCTCAAGTACACGGTGTGTACTTTTCATTTTTTTAATTGTTCCTCTGGCGGCTTCTTTCTACCACGGCATTGTTCATCTGTCGACATGAGTACACGGCGTGTATTTCTTATTACACGGCGTGTACTTTCACTCCACTGTCGGCTGCCTCCACCGCCTTACTGTTCACCTGCCGACTGATTACACAGCGTGTAAATACCAAGTACACAGCGTGTAGTCAGTTTTTACACCCTTTATCACCGACAGGCCTACACGCCATGTGTACTCATCCCACACGGCCAAAGTACACGGCGTGTGGAAAAGTACACAGCGTGTACCCTCAAAATTTGGGATTTTTTTCTATTTTCCTTATTTTCTCAAAAACACTTGAGGAAAAAGGAAAAGAAGAAACTCGTACCTCAAGAATAAGAACCAGGTTCTTACAAACTTCCCCACTTAAAGCAATTCGTCCCCGAATTGCCCTTCCAAGGGTGGCGAAGATAAAGCTGTGAACAACTTCAGCCACTGAGCACGTACGTCGGTCTCCCGCTCCCAGGTTTCGTCCTGCACTCAGTCATGCTGCCATAACACCCGAACAAGAGGAACTGACCAGCCTCGGAGAACCTTCGTGCTCCTATCAACAATATGAATCGGATGCTCCTCAAAGGATGCATCGACCTGAAGCTCAACCTCCTCGGGCTGAAAAACGTGAGACGGGTCTGAGTGATAATGGCGCAGCTGAGATACATGGAAAACGTCGTGTATGGCCCGATACCACTGTGTTAACTGCAACCGATAGGCAACCGGCCCGACTCTCTCCAGAATCTCAAATGGCCCCACATACCTCGGTGAAAGTTTACCCTGTCTCCTGATCCGCATGTGTTCCAACTTCGGCGAAACACGCAAGAAAACCTGATCCCTGACCACGAACTCCAAGGGTCGTCTACGGCGATCAGCATAAGATTTCTGACGAGACTGTGCGGTAGTCATCCGCTTCTATATCAACTGGACCTGCTCTGAGATCTCCTGCACGAGACGTGGCCCAGTAAAGCTGTCTCACCTGCCTCCAACCAGCACAAAGGTGATCGGCATGGCCTACCATACAAAGTCTCGTAAGGTGTCATCTCAATAGTTGCCTGAAAACTATTATTGTAGGCAAACTCGACCAGGGGTATATGCTTCTCCCAAGAGCTCTCAAAATCTAGGACGCATGCACGCAGTATGTCCTCTAGCACCTGAATCGTACGCTCTGATTGGCCATCGGTCTGAGGGTGGTAAGCTTGCTCAAAAGCACCTGTGTACCCAATTCCCTCTGAAAAATCTTCCAGAAACGAGATGTAAAATGGGTGTCCCTATCAGAAACGATAGAACGAGGGACCCTGTGAAGACATATTACCTCTCAGATGTGCAACTTTCTGAGCTCGTCAACACCAAATGTCTCCTTGATCAGCAAAAGGTGAGATACCTTTGTAAGTCTGTCTACAACAACCCACACGGAAGCACTGCCTCGAGGTGACCTCAGCAACCCAGTCACGAAGTCCATCGTGACATCATCTCATTTCCACTCCAGAATGGATAACTATTGTAATAGTCCGGCTGGCCCCTGATTCTTCGTCTTCACCTGCTGACAGGTGGAACATCTTGTAACAAAACCAGCTACTTCCTGTTTCATACCCGGCCACCAATACTGACGTCTCAAGTCACGGTACATTTTGGTAACTCCGGGATGCACTTCCCAAGCTGAAGCATGAAACTCCCGCATCAGCTCCTCGTGTATATCCCCTGGAACCCACACTCGTCCATGGAAACGCAGCACCTCATCATCGTCTATCGTCTATCCAGGAGGAGGGTCCTCACTTGCCACTAACTCCCGTAAAACTAGGCCTTCTGCATCTGATAGCTGTCTCATCCTCACTCTATCCAGGAGGGTATAAGTCACAGCTAAGGAAGAAAGATAGGTTTGCCCCTAACTATCGTGCACCACTAAATGCATCTCAGAGAACAAAGTCATAAGTTGTCACTCACCACTGGCCTTCTGCACTGCCTGTGTCCGAGTCTTCCTACTCGGTGCATCAGTTACTGCATTACCCTTACCAGGTGTATAGGCAAGCTCGAAGTCGAAGGACTGAAGGTATTCAACCCACCTTCGCTGTCTCAAACTCAGGTCTTGCTGGGTAAAGATATACTTGAGACTTTTGTGGTTCGTGAATACCACAAAATGTTCTCCCAATAGATAATGTCTCTAACAGTGTAACGCATAAACAACTGTAGTCAACTCGAGATCATGTGTCGGGTAATTCCTCTCATGTGGCCTCAACTGCCGAGACTCATACGCAACTACTCGATCGCCCTGCATCAAAACTACTCTCATCCCAATACCTGATGCATCACAGTAAACTGTATAGCTCTTCTCTTGCTCTGGAAGTATCAGTATTGGTGCTGATGTCAACCTTTCCTTCAGCTCCTGAAAGGCTGTCTCGCAAGCTTCTGACCAATCGAACTTCACAGCCTTCTTAGTCAAACCCGTCCACGGCACTACTAAGCGGGAGAAGTCCTGTATAAAGCGCCTGTAGTAACCAGTCAGCCCCAAGAAACTCTGTATCTCAAACACGTTCTTAGGCTGCTCCCAGGAAACTACTATTCTCACCTTCTACGGGTCTACTGCAACTCCTGCCTCTGAGATAATATGACCCAGGAAGTGAATCTGGTTCATCCAGAAGTGGCACTTTGAGAGCTTAGCATATAACTGATGCTCTCTCAGTGTACTCAAAACGATCTCAAGATGGGTTGCATGGTCGTGTCGAGTGTGAGAGTACACCAAGATATCGTCCACAAAAACTACCACAAAAGAATCAAGATAAGGATGGAACACACGATTCATCTGAGCCATGAAAACTGCTGGCGCGTTCGTGAGTCCAAACGGCATAACCAAGTACTCGTATAGACCATATCTGCTCTGAAAAGCTGTAAGCGGTATGTCTGATGGTCTAACGCGTGACTGATAATATCTGGATCTTAAGTCAATCTTCGAGAACACTCGTGCTCCCCGAAGTTGATCAAAAAAATCATCAATCCTTGGTAAGGGATATCGGTTCTTAACCGTCAACTGGTTCAGCTTTCGATAATCCACACAGAATCTGAGGGTACCGTCTACCTTCTTCACAAAAAGGACCGGCGAACCCCAAGAAGAAGTACCGAGTCGGATGAAAATCTTTTCCTGTAACTCCTCTAACTGCCTCTTGATCTCTTGCAACTCAGGTGTAGCCATCCTATAAGGAGGAATAAACACCGGCGTCGCTCCTGACACAAGCTCAATAGAGAAATGCACATCTCACTCCGGAGGAAGACCTGGAAAGTCGTCCGGGAAGACATCCCTGAAACGATCAACTACTCGAGGGAAATCCTTTTGACAAGTCCCTTAATCATCCAGATATAAACTCGCAATCTGGGTTTTCACTCCACCTCGCCCACGATGCTCGGGTCCAGCTCGGCTCGCCTGGACATCTCATTCGCCCTTGTATAGAAACTCTCCGCCCTCTGGTGACGTAAAACTCACCATGCGACGATAGAAATCTGCAAAGGCTCGAAAGGGTATCAACCAGTCCATCCCGAGAATGACATCATAGCTCGTCATCTCCAAGACATAGAGGTCTCATAGAAAGTGACACCCACCAACCTCTAGGGCGCACTCTCTACACTGACGCACACCAGTTGTTCTAGTCCACAACGGAGTATCTAGCGTCATAATATCAGAAGAAGAAGAAACACAGAGCCCAAGGCTCTTCACAACGGGTACAGATATAAAGCTATATGTAGCACCCGTATCGAAAAGTACTGAAGATAAAACAGAAGCTACTAGAATAGTACCTCTAACAGTGGAAGGTCCGCGATCCTGCTCATGTTGGGTCTGTTGCACTGCATATGTCTGCCCAGTGTCGCGGCCCTGCGACACAGCCTGGCTACCCTGAGCTGACCCGCCCTGCTGCCTCTGAGATCCTGGTGTCTGGCTACCACGATCACGATCACCATCTCTGCCCATACGCCCTGACGTATTCCAGTTTCCCGACTGGTAAGAAGTTATTGGTCTTACTCCCGCACGCGGAGTCTGCATAGAACCACTCTCACTAGCCACTGGTAGAAACGCCCTGCAAAAGTGTTGCAGATGACCCATCTTGCCGCAAACTCGGCACTCCACTGAGTCTCGGGGACACTAAGGTCGCTTGTGCCCCTCTCTACCACACTGGTAGCACATGACCTACCCACCTGAAGTATTCTTCTGGCTAATACTACCACCGTGAGAGAAGTTCATCTGTCTCTTCCTCTTACCGGTAGAAATAGTACCAGAAACTGGTGTCGAACCGCCATGGCCCACACCACTAGCTTCCTGCAGGTTCCACTCAGTAATCAGTGTCTGGTTCACAATAGCATGCACTGTAGTCAACCTGAAAACATTCACCAGTACTCGGATGTCATATCGAAGATCATCCTCAAAGCGTCTAGCCCTCAACGTCTCATCACCCACCAGAACAGGTGCAAAACACTGAAGCTCGGTGAAGCGAGCAGAATAGTTCATCACCGACATGGCGCTCTGCTGCAGATTCATGAACTCTCGAACTCGATCTGCCCTCAGTGTCTCCGGAAAGAAAAAGTCATAGAAGACTGCCTGGAAGTCTTCTCACGTCATGTCTCTGTGATGCTCAGTCTGAGTGGTAACATCTCACCACCTTTTAGCGGAATCACGCAACATGTATGTAGCGAGCTTGACCCTCCGCCCTGGAGGCGTCTCCAGATGCTCGAATATCGTCTGCATGGAATCCAACCATGACTCTGCAGCATGTGGTCCGTCATCCCCTGAAAACGTAGGCGGATGCTGCTGCTGGAAGATACGTGTCAACTCTTCCATAGATGTGGCAGCCTACGATGCTCCCTGGAAGGTCTGCATGAACCGCATGAAGCCTTCACGGAACTGCGCATTAGCGCCTGTGTCTGGTATAACGGCTGGCGCCACATCTGGCTCTACTGGAGGTTTCATCGGTAGCCCATGGCCTACCACCTCTGGAGTATAATCGTCGCCGCTCTCTTGGCGAACAACCGGTAGTCGTCTCGGTGGCATGACTCTACAAGGTCAATCGCACACCTTAGATCAAGATTATCAAAGACTGAAAACGAGGAGGCCAAGAAGGGAACAGGAGAAGAAAAACATTCAAATTTACAAAACAAGACTACACGGCGTGTATATTAACTACACGGTGTGTTCCCTTAAGTCTTTCACATGGGCGTGTACTTCTGCCAGAACTGGTCGTGTATCACCCCAACTACACGGCGTGTTGTCTTAACGCACGGTGTGTACTTGAATCCTTCTTCTCTGCCCGAGTCCTTCTACACGGCTTAAGCCACACGACTCTCCTAAAACAAAACTACACGGCGTGTTCAGAGGTAGACACAGCGTGTGCTCTAGAAGCTTTCATCGGCTCGTGTTGTTCGTCACATGGCCTATGTACCCAGGTCACACTACACGGCGTGTTCCAAAAAAGACACGGCGTGTTCAAAGAAGCCCCAGACCGACCCGTGTTGCTCGCTACATGGTCGGCTACACGGTTGATACTACACGGCATGTTCCAGGCGGACACAGCGTGTATTAGGAAAGATAACACCGACCCGTGTTGTTCGTGACACGGCCGGGTACCTGGGTCAGACTACACGGCGTGTTCAAGGTAAACACGGCGTGTATGTCTTAAGGTATAGCATCCTGCCTTTTTATCACATAAACTTTCATTACATTTTACAAAACCGATGATCTTTAAGGTTTAGTGTCTTGGAAACCGAGAACTTAAAACATGAAAACATAAAACATTCTTCTTAAACACTTGAAAGGCTTCTCCTCATGTTCATCCTAAGTTCATTACTGCATCTCATAACCTGGGGAAATACATCAAAAGAAAGGGTGAGCAGAAGGCCCAGTAAGGGGAACAAGAGAAACATTTTACATGTGAACTTGAGATACTTCAATAAGGTCATGAAAAGAACTTTAAGCCATGAGAAATAAATCATGAGATATATCATAATAAAAATAACATTTTTCATAACTTGAAGATGTGGCTGCAATATTTAACATAGACAATCATGAACATATCACCAAGGTCCATCCTCAATGTGTTATTTGAAAATTACCAAGGTTATTCACCAAGATATCGTGAAAATTGTAATCTCTAGTGGTTACATCATTACCCAATGCATTGGAGCGCTATCAGGGTGCACCCTTAAATTTGCCTTTATTATCATGTGAGCCACATATATCATCATCAAACATTTCATAAATAACTCATATAGCATAAAATAAATGGGTTTCATTTCATAATCATAACGTTTTAAAAACTGCTTTAAAGACATGATCTTTACGTCACTTTAAACCCACGGAAGGGGAGAGCGGGTCTCATGTATGTAAATCCCAGAATTTAAAATAGAACATTTTGATATATATGTGAATACCCCTGTAGAAATAAGAGCTTTGAGTATTCGCTTTATAACATAAAATAATTTTGAGAAAATAGAGAGGCATTTTGAGACGAAAATTCTGCAGCATAACGGCTATGTTTCGGGTTTTTAGAAAACATTGAAAAGAGAGGGGACATTGGTCAAACATTCATAAATGACCCATAAAATAGTAGAGGGACAGAATAAGAAGGATATATGAACATGGTAATGAAATTTGAAAATATACCATATGAAATGAAGAACATGAAAGGAAGACAAAAATAAGATTTCTCTTATGAAAATTCGGCACCCTAACGACATCACTTAAACATCAAAAAAATGAATTGACGAGATCAAAAAGGGTCTCTCATCATATGAACATAAATGATCAGTATGATAGATATATAGATCATACCTCAACATAATAAAAGGGAACTTTAAAGACTTGACATGAAAGCAGAACTTTGAAAAATGAGAAGGGTGAAAGAATCCCTTAAAAATTCGATAGCCTAATAGCGTCACTTAAACTTCAACAAAAATGAATTGGCGAGATCAAATAGGGTCTCTCATCATATGAATATAAAAGTTCAATATGATAGATATAGAGATCATACCCCAACATAATAAAAAGGAACTTGAAAGACTTGACATGAAAGTAGAACTTTGAAAAAAATGAGAAAGGTGAAAGAATCCCTTAAAAATTCGGCAGCCTAACGGCGTCACATAAACATTCATAAAACGAAATGATGAGAGTAAGAGGGGGTCTCTCATCATATGAACATAAAAAGGATAGTATAATGAAGATAAAAGAACATCCTCCATCATAAGAACATGGAGCATAAAAGAAATGACATAAAAGAGATTACTTGAAAAGAAAGAGAGAGGTTGGATCCCTTATCTTAAAACGTAACTCTTAAAACTCAAAGGTTGGGAACTTGAGGGCTTGAGGCACCTTGGGAGCACTCCTTGGGAGGTAGTGAGACCAGAAATTCGTTGGGGAGGAGTGGGGAGTCGAAAGGGATGAGAGGATGGCTTGGTATTTATAGGGAAAGTGAGGGGACAAGGCATTAATGGCCAAGGGACACCTCAAAAGTGGTTTTTCTCAAAACCATGTGCTCTCCCATGGTATTTCCCATGGAGTTAGGCCACATGGGGCCCCACATACAATAATTCATCACCTTTGGTCGACCATCCCTTAAAATATCTCATGGAATCATCATGACACTGTTATGATGTCATTAAACATACCGAAACCCTAAAACTGTATTTTTACTATTCACTGAAAATTCAACTTTCTCAGAAAAATCCCAAAATTTCACATTAACCAAATATCAATGCTCTGATTTCAAAAATGAACTTCATTTTATAAAAATAATTTTCTAAATATTTTTAATTTAATTTTTAAATAAATACACTATTCACCAAAAATTCATTTTTTCAGAAAAAACCCCAAAAATTACCTTAACATAGTATCGATGCTCTGAGTTCAAAAATGAAATCCATTTTATAAAAATAATTTTCTAAATATTTTTAATTTAATTTTTAATTAAAAAACATTATTCACCTGAAAAAACTAATACATGAATAATAATTTATGAAACCGTTATTTAACCATTTTATTGAATCACATTACATAATCAAGGTGCCTAGATTATATTAATACTTTCTTTAAGTGATATTACTAATCCATTTGGTCACATTACTAATCCTAAGCATAAAATCACTATTCATAATTTACTATTCATCAAAAATCAAGTTGATCTTATTAGACTCTAAATTTCGTACTGAACATAATTGTAGAAGACCATTTTTTGAATATCATTACACATTTTGAATTATTTAAGGTTTACATAAACATTTTTAAAATATCATTTTTCTAAAATTCATCAAAAATATGCATACTATATTTATCCGGTCATTTGAAAATTCATAAACTTCATCATAAGAAGAAATCCCAATTTTTATTTAAAACAAAGGATTACACAAGGCAGTTACTGTCTCTTTACATAGCCCCTTATCACACCAGCATAGGACCTAAGTGTAAGGTGTGCTAAGGTGAGAGAATCTGAGGGAGGCTCGGCTAACATCGCACGAGTAGTAATTTCTATCAGTTTGAACTTCTCGCAAAGGCGATTCCGTTCTAGCTTCACACGATGAAGTTCGGCTTTGGTTTGGTCCAGAGCAAAGCCCAGTGGTGCTACCTCCTTCCCAAGTTCTGTTAGATGGGCTTCGATTGGTCCAAGACTACTGGGTGAGGCCATCGAATCTTCTTTCTATAATAATTAACCAAGATTACTTGTATTTAGAGACAATAATCAAAACGTTTAGTTTCCAGGGGTCATATTGACCAATGGTCATATAACAGTCAAAACCCAACGGTCTCATTTTAATTATACTCATGTTATCAAATGAAACATTTTTATTGAGTATAAAAATAAAATAAAATAACACATAAAATTATGAAACAAGATTTATTCAAAATTTCGGGTCGTTACATAAGGTTTCATCCGTCCATGTTGTTAGTTACACAGGCGGACACCGGGTCAATACTACACAGCGTGTACAACCGGTACATGGCGTGTCCCCCCAAGTCATTCCCTACCCTGTGTCCCCGCCCACACGGCCTGTGACACAGGAAGAGACTACACGGCGTGTACTTAGAGTACACGGCGTGTACTTGAAAAGTTTTCATATCTTCCCGAACAGAAAAACACACGACGTGTGTCCAAAGAACTACACGACGTATATGTTGGGTTTTCCGGACAGTAAGCCTCAGAAACTACTCTGAAATCCAGAAAAAAAACACAGAATAAACACCTAAGTGCCAAATTCCGATCCGTGAGGGCCCATACTCTCCGCGAACACTACCATAAAACGGGGCAAGGTCAACGCCACACTTTTATCAGCGCTAACGAAAAAGCGCTGATAAAGGGGGTACCTTTATCAGCGCTAATAAATATACCCCTTTATCAGCGCTTTTTTTTAGCGCTGATAAAGGTACCCCGTTTAACAGCGTTTTTTTAGCGCTGTTAAAGATACCCCCTTTATCAGCGCTTTTTCGTTAGCGCTGATAAAGAGGGGTCTTTATCAACGTTTTTTTTAAGCGCTGATAAAGGGTCTACTTCAAAAAAAATCATTAAAAAATATATTTTAATATTTAAATATATAGATATAGTTATATTGATATAAATATAATATATAATTTTTAAATATATTTTTAAATATATTTTAGATAAGTATAAATATACAGTTACACTTAATATATAAGATATTTAGTGAAAATGACTTATAAAAAAATTAAAAAAAATAATTAATAACTTGCTAATTATTATGGAGTAATAGTCATTTAATGACAATTTGAAGACTAAAAAAATTAAAAAAAATTCAAAAAAAAATATGTTTAAAACGCAACTCGAACTTCAAACGGCCATAACTTTTGATTCGGGTGTCCGTTTGAGCTCTACCACATATCAAATCAAAGCCTGCGACGAGCTCTACGTCGCTGTGACCCAAGAAACCCCAGTCAAGGTTTTTCCGAGGCCAAAAAAGGCCCAGAAGGCCTCCAAAACTGAGTTTTTAGTCGGGGTACCCCGATTTTTTTAACATTTTGTGGATTTTCAGCCTCGTTTAAGGGGGTATTATTAGCTTTTTTTGTGGGGACTGAATTTATTCCAAGGTATTACATTCATATTGATATTATGTCTTTGAAATTTTATCGTTTTTTATAATGCACTGCTATTTATAATCAAATATATAACAATATATACATATTTTTTATATATTCACACATAAAAATTTAATTATAAATATAAATAATAAAATATATTTACATATAAAATATATTAGCTTTATCTAAATAATAACTAATATCCATTTTATTTAAAATACAAATATATGAATATTTATATATCTATATATTAATCTAACTATATATATATATATTAATACAACTACATATATATATTAATATTACTATAAATATATATATTAATATCACTATAAATATATATATTAATCACTATAAATATATATATATATATATATATTAATATAAATATATATTACTATACGAATAAATATAACTATATATATATATATAATATAAATATATATTACTATACAAATAAATATAACTATATATATATATATCATGAAATGGAAAACAAATCAAAATAGAGGAGCGGTAAGGGCTTAGGCGCGCAGGGGGGGCTCGAGTTCAAAACCTGGTGGAGGCAGGAGCGCACGTGCATGGGGAAATATGGGATCTAGCACTGATAAAGGGTGGAGGGGGTGCGTGGGGGCGCTGGAGGGGGCGGAAAAGCACTGTAAAAGGAGGGCTCAAGCGCTATAAAAGCACCCCCCCCCCCGATTGGCGGGATTTTTTTAAATTTTTTTAAATTTTTTAATTTTTTTATTTTTTTATTTTTTTATTTTTTTATTTTTTTTATTTTTTTAACTTTTATCAGCGCTAAAAAGAAAGCGCTGATAAAGGAAGCGCTAATAAAGGACCTTTTTATCAGCGCTTTGTTTTAGCACTGATAAAAGACCCCTTTTATCAGCGGTTTTTTTAGCGCTGATAAAGGGGACCCCCCTTTATCTTCACCGGCTTTAACAACGGTTTTCTAGCACTGATAAAATGGGTTTTTTAGCACTGATAAAAGGGGTATTTGTAGTAGTGGAATCAAAGTTCGGCATCTTATACATGTTATAACAAGGAAAACACGATAATGATCCACCAAATTCTGGTCATTGAGGGCCCATACTCCTCAAGAACCAAAGTTTGGCGTTCATTCTATCAAAACTTCACACCACAATACCCTAACAAAAACATGTATTTATCAAAGCAGCTATCACAACAGCATGCTTTTCTAGCACAACAATTATCATAACAACATGCAATTTCTAATGCACCTACATGGCATGAAAAGAATGCATGTCATGTGATTTCTAGCATGTGCCTAAATGATGCATGAGACGGCATACCCTCATCTCATCGGGTTGCAACTAAATAGAACTCATGTATAACATATAAACAGCACAATTACAAGTGCGTCACCCAACGGTGAAAATCAAATCAGCTGTAAAATTTGCAAAATCAGAATAATTGCAATAATGAGGTAGATTAGCTTTTCCCTGTACACGGGTTAGCTACTCCCAGGCACAACTTATTACCAACTATCATTTCCGTCCTATCCCTGACAACGGCTCCAAACAGTAAGTCAAAGAAAAGAACCTCCTCTGATACCACTTTGTAACGTCTCGGATCCGGAAGCCACACAACGGGTGCCCCGAACCCGGTTGGTCACATGACCTCAAGCTCATTTCCCCAAACGCCATAGGCTGCCGACTAGCAGTGAGGGCACAGGTATAATAGTGAGAAAACTATGCCCTCATTTATCAAAGTGTAGCGCAGCGGAAATGAAATATAGCATTCAACAGCAGAAGCAGTAAACAATATGAACTAAAAATGAACAACTGCAGTAAAAGATAACCAACAGTTATATATATAAAAAATACAGCATGTCACTATTTATATAAAAGCAACCAAAACAGGATACACTGCAATAAAATACAATACAACTCAAAGTACAAGGGACAACAAAACAGAACAAAACAGAGTGAACAGAACGCAGCAGCATCGCAAACCTAAGCTCGGTCTTATGCTCTCCTACTCCTCTGCTACAATCATGTACCTGTATAGGGACCCTTGCCCCTATCGACACCTGCACCGATATAGTCTGTTTGGGCCGAAGACATGACTCAAACATAGTGTGAGAAAAAAAATCTCAGTATGCAACCACCAAAGGCTCGTGCCCAACTGTTAATGAAAATGTGCAACAGCAGTGTGCAAAAGTAAATGCAGTAAACTAGTAAGTACACAAAAGTAACTATCACTACCAGTTTCATTGCCATTTTAATATTCATTTAACAAGGTCAAGTATGTGCTTTAGCTTGGCAGGTATAACCAAAGAAAATCAACACAGTGAATATTCTAAATAACTGAGTCTTCATACATGTAAAACCTTACCCTCAGGTAATCAGAATCAAAACCCTCAGGTGATTGCCCTCAGGCTAAACGAATATTGCCCTCAGTCGTACGAGATAATACCCTCAAGCACGGAAGTACTGTCCTCAGACATAGGTAAAGTTACCCTCAGGCTAACCAACATTGCCCACAGGCTAAGCAAAACACTGCCCTCATGCTAAATAGAACACTGCCATCAGGCTAATGGAACCGGGCCGAGCCCAAACCATGAACAAGCAATTTATATAAATTTTCTCTCAAGAAAATGCAATACACAATATCATCATGGCATACCCTCGGACATCCTGGCCAAACGGCTAAACAGAGGAACGCACCCCCTAGGTGGTCCTGGATCCAGGCAGTGATCTCAAACAGCAGTTTAAACTTATCATTAGATTATCTATACAATTCTAGATATCCTTTCAGCAAAGGTCTCAGCCATACGACACCCCAACCATGGGTTCGTAGAACAACGATACACAAATTCAACTCAACAGTTGGAAATAAACATCAGACCACCTACCTCGATCGTCTCTGATCGGTAAACGTGAACGACGCATCCCGAATCGTCCAAGAACGAAGTAGATCTGGGATAAACATTCACTCAATCAAACTCAAATAACTCTCCCTCGGGAAAGAATTGGTAAGAAACACACAAAGAGAGGGAAGAACTCACCCGCGCGGTTCAATCTAGACCGTCAGAGAAGAATTCAGATTCCCGATGTGCGGTCGGGAGATCTCTGAAGCTCTGGCCTCCTCTCCCAGCTCCAAAACGAAATCAAAGCCTCCTCTGCCGAATGAGGAGGCTACTGCCCGTTTTAAGCGAAAAAAACAAACTACACGACGTGTACTCTCAAGTACACGGCATGTACTTATCATTTTTATAATTGTTCCTCTGACGGCTTCTTTCTACCGCGGCACTGTTCATCTGTCGACATGAGTACACGACGTGTATTTCTTATTACACGCATGTACTGTCGCTCCGCTGGCGGCTGCCTCCACCGCCTTACTGTTCACCTGTCAACTGATTACACAGCATGTAAATACCAAGTACACGGCGTGTAGTCAGTTTTTACACCTTTTATCGCCGACAGACCTACACGCCCTGTGTACTCATCCCACACGGCCAAAGTACACGGCGTGTGGAAAAGTACACGGCGTGTACCCTCAAAATTTGGGATTTTTCCCCATTTTTCTTATTTTCTCAAAAACACTTAAGGAAAAAGGAAAAGAAGAAACTCGTACTTCAAGAATAAGAACCAGGTTCTTACACCCTTTGATGGAAGTTGATATCTCAGACCCTTTGATAGAAATGATATAATCTAAACAAATCCATGATCATGATGTTCTATAGGCAAGTTCGATTTCTGAGAAGTCAAAGAAAGAGACATCGAACACATAGGTTGATGGCATCAGCATGCAACCTGTTTGATTAGAGATGTCGTGATAAAAGGATTATATTACACAGTAAACATCTGTATGAGATATTATGTCGTTGCGACACTATCTTCTTTCTCTATAGGTGCCTTAACGCGTTGCAAAACGTTAACCTTGAACTTTAGGTTGTTTCGTCTAATGTCACTGAGAAAGAGTTCTAGAGGATCACACACCAAGTGTATCCAAAATCTCAGTTAAATAATATGTTATTATTAGTTAACAAATTGAATAAATATTATTCCCGCACGAGATTTAATAAATATTTATTTTCTATTTAGTGAATATAATATTTATTTATTTATTGACGAATAATGCAATGATATTTATTCGAGAGAATATAAGGTTGGAGTAGCCCATTAGGAGAAAGTGTTTGGGCATGCCAAAATAGTCAATGACACAAGTCCCAAACACTTTCTCCTAACAGGCTACTCCAACCTCATCCTATTCTGAAGCTTAAATGGGAAGAGGTTTCCATAGATTTTATTTATAGGCTTCCAAAATCATAGGGTTGTGACATCATTCCGATGGTGGTGGGTCATTTATCGAAGTATGCTCATTTCTTGCCTCAGAAGCATATCCCTATACAGCACAAGAGGAAGAAGCACTATTCATGAAGGAAGAAGTCTGCCTCCGTGGTTTGCCAAGTTCAATTGCCAGTGACCGTGACCCACTTTTTACTAGTGTATTTTGGAGGGATTTATTTCACTTACATGGAACCAAACTGAATCTGAGTTTGTCGTATCATCCTCAATCTAACACCCAGGTTGTTGGCGGGAGTATTGAGCCGCATCTCTACTATTTTCCCTCTTCCAAACCAACTCAGTGAGCTAGATGGTTACCTTGAGCAGAATATAGTTACAACACATCTGTTCATGTCGCTGGTAGCACTCCTTTTGAATTGTTTATGGCCGGAAATCACCGACTTTGATTCACTTAGGGAGAAACTGATGTTGAAGTTGTTGTGGTGGGGGATGGGTTTTCTGCTTCAGTCGGTGGTCTTGGCCCCGAGAAAACGGTTCCAGTGGAGTAGTCCTATTCTTCTTCAACCTTGAGCATTCTCCCAGATTGTTCATCTTGTACTACAGATATAGTGAAATATTATTGATTTTCCCCTAGCGACAGCCTTTGTTCAATCAGGACTCATTGCAGAAATCAAGACAAATTTCAAGTGAAGATATAGAGAGATGAAATATTCTCTATACAGGTGATGATGCAAGGGGAGGGACAAATGATGTAATCAATTCTGTTTTAACTTTGATAGCAGAACATGTATGAACGAAAATCTGTGTGAGGGGCGCTCTGCCTAGAGAAAGAATGACTCTTTCTAAAACATCATAATCAATGAACTTGATGTTCTTTAATAGTAAAGTTTGCCCTTGTTATCTTTGAAGCTCCAGCGCTTCAAAGGAAACCACAAGCTCTCCCTCGAGGTGAAATTGCATATGATTGGTGTTGATTCTTACTCAGTAAATCACATATACATGATATTACAACAGCAATTAATTTATGGGTGTACCAAGCTGTTGGTTTCTAAGAACAGTGATGTAGGTAACATACCCATGGCTAATGGCTGGGACCCAGAAGAGAGAGCAGAAAATGTCGGTAGTGACTTGAAGTATCCGCATTAACAGCATCATTCAACGTCTTCTTGTATTTCTGCTGATATTCAACTTTAATGTACTGCATATCCATCTCAGCCCTCGACACAATCACTCTTGTCAGTGTCGTGTCATCAGTTCCCAATCCTCTCATTGCCTTGCGCAACACCTGCAATTCATCATCATAACACAACTACAATCTTCAGATGCATTGAGGATCCCGTTTTTCAACACTTGAAGAGTAAAAATACTTAACTTTGCAAAGTACTTGGCAGGATTCTGGGCACACTGCAGAATCGTCAGAAGAGCATACTCCAATTCCCCAGATGTCTCTTTTTTTATTGCCTGAAACACACACACGTGCACAGAGGAGAAAGGGGATTGAATTTAAGGGTATGAACAGGGATTACCTTTTTGAGGGAATTCTTTGAGAACTTGTTATAAGCAGAATCAACAGCAACCAAATGGGCCCGGCTTCGTTCACTGAAAATCAAATTAAACGACTTCTCATCCGTACCCAATCTCTGCTCTCCTGCTTTATACAAAGCCTTGGCATCCATCTGGGCCAGCTGCTCATCAATCTCTGGGCCTTCATACCTCGGTATGCTTACGTATGCAAGCAAAAGCTTTTTGTGATCACCGGAGGCTATGGATCCAATATCATGCTCCAGGTAAACCCCAAACCTCGAATGGTATATTTGTTTGACTGTTTGTATCTGAGATGGGGTACGAGAACAGATCACTTCAGTGACCGTTTTGTGATTAAATTTATCAAAATGCAACGCCTCCTTCAGGATGATTGCATCACGTGTGGCAGGATCATGCATCCAGAGCAACACTGCATTCTAATATGCGGAGAAAAGAAAAAGAAACTGCTTATGTATCAACCATAATTCATAGCACATGAAGGAAAAAAAGAAAAATCGCCAAATGCTTTGATACCTCAAGTTTTCCACTCAGCTCAGAAGACAGTCGCTTAAGAAGACCTTTAGAATACATTGTTTCATATTCTCGTTGGATGAGAGCGCGTTGAGTTGCATCGCGGTGTGCAAGAATGTTAATGACTGCAGCAGTATCACAACCGAAACCTAAAAATATGGAGTGATGTCAATAAATAAATAAATAAAATAACACTGTGCATGACATTTTTAGTTTCATAGCAAAGAGAAGCAGAGTTGGCAAAATTAGCCTATTATTCAAACTCCTGATTACCATCAAATCACAACACCCCCATATGAACAATGAGAATCCTCCTCCAAGCACAGCACAAGTTGAAAGCTGTTTCAGTGATTGGTAGGGATTTTCCAAAGATAACCCAAGTGTGTGTGTGTGATCATTTCTAGAAAGTTTTTTCAGAAAATGTTGGAGTGGGGACAAAATATGTCAAAAGAACATCCATAAGCCCACGAGGATATTCATTGGTCGGCCAAGTGATCCCAAAAAAAAGTGTGATCGGCCAAGATGGCAACCAGGGTGCTATGAAAAGTTCTTGGAATTGGAAGAGAAATTTCACTGAGCCATGAATGGCCATTAAGTACCACCGGATATTAATGGAAAGTAAGGATGTTACACATGGTATCTGTTAAACCCTGTTTTTATTATTCTGAGTATTTCTGAGTCCCACATCGGAATACTCCATCATTTATTTCTTTTTCTTAATCTATAAAAGAAGGTCTTCGCCTCATCAGGTAAGGAGAATTCCTCCTCTACATGGTATCAGAGGGTTAGGTTTTTTTTTCCTCTCCCGTAGTCTCTCTCTCGCGGCGCTCTCTGCCCCACCCTCTCCTGCGGACTCTCGGTTTGCCCGGCCCCGCCTCCTTTCCTGTGAAACACACCGCCTCCGTCGCGTCTCTCGCCTCCTCGCCTCCAACAGCTCTCTGACCCTCAACGACTCCCGCGGTGCATCCCGACACCCCTCCCATCCCGCTTCCGACACGACTCCCGACTCCCGCCCTACACGGTGCCCCTCCCGGCTCCCACCCTACACAGCGCCCCTCCCGGCTCCCGCGCGACGCAACTCCCGTTGCACATCCCGGCAACCCCGCTTCCAGACGCGGCTCCCGGCTCCTGCGGCCCATCCCAGCGAACCCCGACCCGCCTCCTTTTGGCGACTCCCAGCCCCGCCTGCTCCCGGCCCCGCCTGCTCACGCCCCCCTCCCAGCGGCACTCCTCGTCCCAAGGCGCCCGACTCATCCCGTCGGCCTCCCACTCCAATTGTCGTCGCCCACCTACTCCCGGCAATCGCGACACCCTCCATCTGCCAACCGGCCGCCTCTCCCGGCGCCTCCCAGTTCTACGCCAGATCCCGGCGCTGCTTCGTCCGGCTCGGCCTCTCTTGCGGCCTCTCACCGCGGCATCCTGGCCACCGCTGCCACATATCGGTCCCGCTCTCCACGGCGCACCGCTGATCCTACCCTAATCTGCAAATGTCCGACGCTCCAATGGCAGGCTTACTGATGGATATAAGGTTAAAAAGACTGAGGCACATGTGCCGCAGATGGCGAGTAAAGAGATGAATTCAGGAAGCATGCACCAAAGCCCGCAATGGGGATAGTGGAACCATCAGCGACGGTGAGGTGATGACTCCACTATCCCCATTGCAGGCTTTGGTGCATGCTCCATGAATTCATCTCTTCACCTGCCCTCTATGACACGTGTCTCGAAGTCCTTTTAACCTTATATCCATCAGTAAGCTTACAAAGGATTTCAACTGTGCTGCAATATTTACATCATCTGCTGTTGTCTTTCAGGAGCGGACGACGAATCGAGAACTTGGTAGAGGTCAGCTTCAGGACGGGGTGTACATGTTCGATGGACCGACATCCGTCGCCTGCACGTCTGTCACTACCCGTGCATTGGACCTTCACTCCCGGTTGGGACATCCACCTGCCTCCACCATTCATCAACTATTTCCAGATATTAGTCAGCATGTGTCTTTCTATTGCGAGTCTTGTAAATTTGTGAAACATCGTCGCACTTCATACATTTCTCGAGTGGATACACGAGCCTCAAAACCTTTTGATCTGGTTCATTCAGACGTTTGGGGTCCCTGTGCCATCTAGAGTCATTTAGGGTATAAATATTATATATCCTTCATTGATGATTTTTCACGAATGACTTGGTTGTACCTACATCGAAAACGGTCTGAAGTGTTTTCTACTTTCCAGACTTTTTACACTGAGATTCATACACAGTTTTTCATCTCTGTTAAATGTCTTCGCTCGGACAATGGGTGCGAATATCTATCCACTACCTTTCAGCAGTTTCTCCAGGCAAAAGGCACCATTCATCAGACCTCATGTCCTGATACACACCAACAGAATGGAGTGGCCGAGCAGAAACACCAACATATTCTGGAGGCTGCTCGTGTCCTCCTCTTCCACCGACAGGTGCCTCTGCTCTTTTGGAGAGATGTGATCCTTACTGCTACATACCTTATCAACCGTCTTCCTTCTTCTATCCTTCCGGGGGGACTCCTTTTCAAACTCCGTTGTCCTCTCTCCCTCCTAACTCACTTCCACTTCAGGTGTTTGAATGCCTCTGTTATGTTCGTGACACTCGTCCCGACCTCTCCAAACTCTCTCTGAAATCCCTCTGTTGCATCTTCCTCGGCTATTCACGCACTCAACACGGATATCGCTGCTTCTCACGGGACCTACGGAGGTATGTCATCTCTACTGACGTCTCGTTGGTTGAGAGCTCTCTATTCTCTCTTCCCTCTCCCCATCCCGACATTGTCATTGATGATTATCTTCCTCTAATCATCCAACCCCCTCTGGTGTCTCCCCCTGCTAATCCTCATTTTGGTACGGTCTACTCTTGTCGCCCATCGACTATATCACCCGTGCCGGCCAATGACACCATCGTTCCCGCTTCGTCTAAGGCTCCTGCCCCGACACCAGACGACTTGCCCATTGCACTCCGGAAAGGTACTCACTCTTGCTAGAGCACTCCTCTATTTACATTTTCATACAGGGGTTTGTCAGCTCTAGAGACAATATCTATTCCCCGCACAATTGGCAATGTCAAATCTCACCCGGGGTGGCTACAAGCGATGCGGGATGAATTGCAGGCTCTGGAAGACAACCATACATGGGATCTAGTCCCCCTTCCGACAGGCAAACAGGCGGTTGGCAGCAAATGGATTTATACAGTCCGCCTTAATGCTGATGGCACTCTCCATCGCCTCAAGGCTCGCCTTGTAGCTAAGGGCTTTGCTCAGATATATGGTAATGACTATTTTGATACATTCTCTCTAATTGCTAAGATGTCTCCATTCGATTATCCATCTTTCTGGCCGCTCATCATCATTGGTCCCTTCATGAACTGGATGTCAAGAATGTCTTCCTCCATGGATTTCTTGAGGAAGAGATTTATCTGCAGCAGCCCCCCAGATTTTGTGCCTCCGGAGCCGACTCCCAAGTTTGTCGATTTCACCACTCTCTATATGGTCTCAAACAGTCTCCTCGTGCTTGGTTTGGCCGATTCAGCACCGTCGCCACCGACTTTGGGCTCTCTCGCAATATAAAGGACCACACCATGTTTTATAAGACAACATCCGTCGGTTGCATCCTGTTAGTAGTGTATGTGGATGATATCATCATCACCGGGAGCAACTCTGCTGGAATCGTCCACCTTAAGGGGCATCTTCATCATCACTTCCACACCAAAGATCTCGGCCCTCTCACATACTTTCTTGGCATCAAGGTCTCCCGTTCTCCGGACACAATCTTCCTCTGCCAACGGAGATATGCATTGGACATTTTGTAGGATGTTGGGTTGACACAGGTCACCGCCGTTGACACTCCTCTTAAGCCTGGGGAACGGTCTCTCTATGACTCCTCGGAACAGTATTCACACCCAGAAAGGTACCGTCGGCTGGTGAGCAAACTCAATTATCTCGCCATGACTCGTCCAGACATTGTCTGCGCAAAATGGCGAAGTGAGTCAATTCATTGAGCATTTGACCACCTCTCAGTGGGATGTTGTCCTCCGCATCACCAAATACATCAAGAGAGACATTGCTCGTGGTCTTTGCTACTCCCACCACGCTTATCTGAATATTGAGGCCTTTTGTGATGCTGATTATATTGGTTGTCTTGTTACCCGGAAGTCTACTTCTGGGTTTGTCGTTTTCTTAGCAGACAGCCTCATCTCTTGGCGCAGCAAGAAACAGGTTGTTGCCTCCAGATCCAGTGCGGAGTCTGAGTATCGTGTCATGGTCGCCGTTACTACGAAGATCCTTTGGCTTCGTCATCTTCTCCAGGAGCTTGGCTTTCCTCCGCTGCTCATATCTAGTGTGACAATCAGGCAGCCACCAAGATTACTTCAAATCCCGTCTTCCATGAACGCACAAAGCATATCGAGGTGGACTGCCACTTTCTTCGCCACCACCTCGAGCACAACCATGTCAACTTTAGTCACATCCCGATGGCGGATCAGCTTGCCGACATCTTCACCAAAGGCCTCCCAGGGGCTCGTCTGGCCTCGCTCAGCTCCAAGCTAGGCATCCACAGCATCTGCGACCCATCTTGAGGGGGAGTGTGTATGGTCTTGTCTGATATCATATTTCTTTTGTGGGACCCGTGGTCCAAGTTGGGCATGTCCAGCTTGAGGGGGAGTGTTAAACCCTGTTTTTATTATTCTGAGTATTTCTGAGTCCCACATCGGAATACTGCATCATGTAATCCTTTTTCTCAATCTATAAAAGAAGGTCTCTGTCTCACCTTGAGTTAAGGAGAATTCATCCTCTATAGTGTCAAAACCAACACTCGGTTGGAAATGCAATGACATCGTTTGGGTTTACAGGTATAGGGTTCACAACAAGTTGCACAATGGAAGGGGAGAAAATGCAACATCCCCATAGATGAGACTTAAAAATGGTATAATGTTACTAACCATGTAAACAAGGTTCACCTTTTTTCCGACTCTAATCAATAAGAACTTTATAATTAAATGTGCTTAGCTTCAAACAATCTAAGGATGAGTGATCTTCTTTATATTTTCACAACAAGTTTGTGAGTACAAAGCACACTAAAAGAATACGTGTGGACCTACAAGAATAGTCATTGGTCCAATAAATGATCCTAGAAGGTAAAAGCCTAAATTAGCCGAAATGGTTGAATGAACAAACCAAAAGAAACATTAGAATTTATCCCTTCCCTTCTCTATAACCAAACTACACAAACAAACGTTAAAATCTCTCTGATCACTTTCTTTTCCCTCTACTCTATTTCGATCTTTCTCCTCTTCTCCCATCAGTTGAAAAAAAATCTCGGTACGTCATGCTCGAGGGAGAAACGTTCATGGTTGCTGTCGTTTTTGCAAGAGCTGGGGAAGACCAAAACGTAGTCTAATGTACTACATCATGGTGGATGTTGAAGATATAATCAAGCTGGGGAAAATGGCTACCGAGAAATGAGGAAGATATGAGATATCTCACTGTGGTTTTCAGATAGGCTTTGACTAGCTACACCACATTGTGATGGTTTTGTCATGCTTATATACATTGTATGTTTTGCTTGGAAAGTGTGACAAAACTTGAGATAGTCAGACAAAACCTTTATAGGAACATCTGGATAGCATTCTGGCTGCGTTTGAGGATGAGGGTGCACATTTTCTTGGATACCGAAAGATTGATCGACTTGTTGACCCTTTGATCTTTCTTGTGCATGTAGTTCAGGATCATCTTCCTGCTCTTTCCCTTATTCTTGTTGACGATAAGATAAAACCATGGACAGCAAGATCACAACCATTGGACACCAAGGGATTGGTCACTCCATAAAGAGTGTTTGAACCTTGTATAAATTTTTTGTGTCCTGTGCGTTCTTTCTCACTCTATCTCTCGTCATCATCACTTGGTTTCGTTCGTCGATCCTACGCTCTAACCGGCATGGGGATAATTGTGTTTGAGAGTCAGGGTTTTTTATGGCCGCTGATTCACCCCCCCCCCCCCCCACCCCCACCCCCGAAGTCTAGGTTTTTTATGACCATTGATTCACCCCCAGTGGTCTTGCATCTCTCACCGAGGGCCTATCAAATTGTTTCCTCAACTAGTGTCATTTTGTATGGAGTGGTTGATATAAGTTGGACTTCAGGCATTAACTCAATTGAGAACATCACTTCTCCATTTGGGAAAGGTCTAGGAAACTGTTACAACGAGGGACCTTGGAGGGTTTACTCCAGGAGGGGCAAGGTGGTCCCAACGTTTACTCCAGGAGGGGCAAGGTGGTCCCAACAGGCAGTTAGTTGAGGGGTAAGATGGTCCCCACAGGCAGTTAGTTAGAGAACCCAGCTTGTGGACCCAGGTGGTCCCAACAGGCAGTTAGCTGAGGGGCAAGATGGTCCCCACAGGCAGTTAGATGGAGAACCCAGCTTGTGGACCCGGCGGACTGTTAGCAGGCTGTTAGAAGTTTGTTAGACAGCTGTCAGAAGATTTTCTGGATCAATAGTTGAAAAGTACGGGTGGGAGAGCTTAGAGGGGGGGAAGATCTCTACACTATTGGGCTTAGGGCTTGGGACGGGTTGGGGAGTTTCTGCCCCGTGGCGTCTTTTCCGCTATAAGTTCCTGTTGTTTCCATACTGAATTACCCTCTATTATTCTCCCTAATACACTAGAGTGCCTCTATTGCGTTGAGTTTCTACCAAATTGGTCCGACTTGCTGCTTCACCGCCACCCCTAGCATGGAGACACGCCAACAGTTTCGTGCACTCTCACAGACGTGGAATCGACAATAACATCGGTACGCACGGAGCAGGCCGAATTCCGAAAATCTCTAGCTACAGAATTGGCGGAACTCTGCCACTTCATCACAACTGTAGAAAGAAAAACTCCTTAGCTCAAGGTGAGGCGGAGACCTACTTTTATAGATTGAGAATACAAAATACATACAGGAGTATTCTGATGTGGGACTCGGAAATACCCAGAATAATAAAAAATAGGGTTTAACACTCCCCCTCAAGCTGTGGACAGGCCCACCAACTTGGACAACGAGTCCCACAAAAAAAAATGACATCATACAAGACCAGACATACTCCCCCTCAAGCTGGACCGCAGATGCTGTGGATGCCCAGCTTGGAACTGAGCGAGGCTAGACGATCCCCTGGGAGGCATTTGGTGAAGAGGTCGGCAAGCAGGTCTGTTGTTGGGATGTGGCTAAAGCTGACGTGATCATACTCCAGGTGGGGGCAAAGAAAGTGGCAGTCCACCTAAATATGTTTCGTGCGTTCATGGAAGACGGGATTCAACGCTATCTTGGTGGTTATCTGATTGTCACACCAGATGTGAGCAGATGTCTACGCAGGAAAGTCAAGCTCCTTGAGGAGATGTCGAAGCCAAATGATCTCCGTGGTGACGGTGGTCATGGCACGGTACAAAAATTCCGCACTAGAGTGGGAGACGACCGTCTGTTTCTTGCTGTGCCAGGAGATGAGGTTGCCTGTCAAGAATACGGCAAACCCAGAAGTAGATCTCCAAGTAGCAAGGCAACCAGCATAATCAGCATCACAAAAGGCCTCAATATTCAGATGAGCATGCTGGGAGTAGCGAAGACCATGGGCAGGATCTCGCTTGATGTATTTGGCGATGCGGAGGACAGCATCCCAATAAGAGGTGGTCGGATGCTCCATAAATTGGCTCACTTTGCCAACGGCGCAGGCAATGTCGGGACGAGTCATGATGAGATAATTGAGTTTGTCCATCAGTCGACGGTACCGCTCTGGGTGTGAATACGGTTCTGAGGAGTCATAAAGAGACCGTTCCCCAGGCTCCAGAGGAGTGTCTACAGCAGTGGCCCGCGTCAGCCCAGTATCCTGCAAAATATCTAATGCATATTTTTGTTGGCAGAGGGAAATGGTGTCCGAAGAATAAGATACCTCGATGTCTAAGAAGTATGTGAGAGAACCGAGATCCTTATAGTGTGGAAGTGCTGGTGAAGATGCCCCTTGAGGTGGGCGATACCATCATTGTGGAGGTCATCCTGTAGAACACAGTGTGGTCTTTCATGCTGCGAGAGAGTCCAAAGTCGGTGACGACAGTGCTGAAGCGGCCGAACAAAGCACGAGGAGACTGCTTGAAGCTGTAAAGAGAGCGGCGGAGTCGACAAACTTGAAACTCGGCGCCGGAGGCACAAAAACCGGGGGGTTGATGCAGATAAACCTCTTCCTCAAGAAATCCATGGAGGAAGGCATTTTTGACATCCAATTGATGAAGAGGCCAACGATGATGAGTCGCTAGAGAGATGAATAACCGAAGGGAGGCCATCTTGGCAACTGGAGAGAAGGTATCAAAATAGTCAATACAATAAGTATGTGCGAAGCCCTTGGCCACAAGGCGGGCTTTGAGTCGATGGATAGTGTCATCGGGATTCAGCCTGACTGTGTAAATCCATTTGCTGCCAACCGCCTGTTTGCCTGCTGGAAGGGGGACAAGATCCCAAGTATGGTTTTCTTCCAAGGCCTGTAACTCATCCCGCATTGCGGCAAGCCATCCCGGGTGAGATTTTACATCACCCACTGTGCGAGGAATAGATACTGTCTCCAGAGCTGACAGACCCCTGTAGGAAAATACAAATAGAGTACTCTGGCAAGAGCGAGTACCTTTCCAGAGGGCAATGGGCAAGTCCTCTGGTGTCGGGGCAGTAGCATCGGACGAAGCGGGGACGACAGTGTCATTGGCCGGGACGGGGGAAACAATTGATGGACGACATGAGTAGACCCTACCAAAATGGGTGTCAGCAGCAGGGAAAGACACCGGAGGAGGGTGGATGAGGAGAGAAAGACAATCATCTATGGCAGAGTCAGGATGAGGAGAGAGAAGGGAGAACGGAGAGCTCTCAACAAATGAGACGTCAACAGAGATGACATACCTCCGGAGGTCCGGTGAGTAGCACTGATATCCGCGCTGAGTGCGGGAATAACCAAGGAAGATGCACCGGAGAGATTTGGGAGAGAGTTTGGAGAGGTCGGGACGTGTGTCTCGAACATAACAGAGGCATCCAAACACTCGAAGCGGAAAGGAGTGAGCAGAGAGAGAAGAGAACAGAGCCCGAAAAGGAGTCTCCCCTTGAAGGATAGAAGAAGGAAGGCGGTTTATAAGGTAGGTAGCAGTGAGTATCGCATCTCCCCAAAAATGCAGAGGCACCTGTCGATGGAAGAGGAGGGCACGAGCAGTCTCCAAAATATGGCGGTGCTTCCGCTCGGCCACTTCATTCTGATGGGGTGTATCAGGACAGGAGGTCTGATGAATGATGCCTTTCACCTGGAGAAAGTGCCGAAAGGGAGTGGAGAGGTACTCACGCCCATTATCCGAGCGGAGACATTTCACAGAAGTGGAAAATTGGTTATGAATTTCATTGTAAAATGTCTGAAATGTGGAAAACACTTCGGAGCGTTCTCGAAAGAGGTATGACCAAGTCATTCGGGAAAAATCATCAATGAAAGATATATAATATTTATACCCGAAATGACTCGAGATGGTACAGGGACCCCAAACATCTGAATGAACCAGATCAAAAGGTTTTGAAGCCCGTGTATCCACTCGAGGAATGTATGAAGTATGATGATGTTTCGCAAATGTACAAGACTCACAATGAAAAGAAATATGCTGACTGAAATCTAGATAAAGCTGATGAATAGTGGAAGTGGGGAGATGTCCCAACCGGGAATGAAGATCCAAGGCGCGAGCAGAGACAAATGTGCAGGCGACAGGTGTCGGTCCATCAAACATGTAGACCCCGTCCCGAAGCTGGTCTCTACCAAGTTCCCGATTCGTAGTCCACTCCTGAAATACAACAGCAGAGGAGGTAAATATGGCAGCACAGTTAAAATCTTTTGTGAGCTTACTGATGGAAAGAAGATTAAAGGGACTGCGGGGCACATGTGCCACAGAGGGCAAGTGAATTGATGAAGTCAGGGAGCATGCACCGAAGCCCGCAATGAGGATAGTGGAGAAATCTGCGACGGTGATAGCTAGTGGACCAGTATGAGGACAGTAGGAGGTCAACATACCAGCATCACCGGTGAGGTAGTCAGAGGCACCTGAGTCGAGCATCCAAGCAGGGGAGCGACGGCCCGACAAAAGCGGCGGAAGCAGCTGAATAGGCTAGAGAATCTAAAGATGAACCGGGTCCTACAGGGGTCCGAGGATCATGACTCAGCCAGATGTCCACCATAGACAGGTCCAGAGATGGTGGAAGAGTGGCGACTGACGAGAAAGCCTCCTGGAGCACTGTCTGACCCTGCTGCAGGTGCTAAGAAGGGCGTCCATGAAGAACCCAGCATCGATCGATCAAGTGGTCGATCTTGCCACAATGTTGACAGAGGGGACGTGGACGACCCTCCACACAGCTGTTGGGCAAAAATCCTTCGCATCATTGAAGCATTTTTTAGGTGATTGTGTTTGTCGACAAAGTGGACAATTGTGTTGTGATTGTTGACAAAGCAAAACAATGACATACAAATTTGTTGACAAAGGGGATTTCATGGTGGAATGTCGAGTTCAAGAGCTGTGGTCAACAATCCATGTTTGATTCAAGAACATCGACAAAGGAATGGATGATCTGGAGGCGGTACAAAAAGAACAGATACTAAGTGGCGCCGTTTTCCATTGTTTGCCAAATTTTTTGGTCTAAAAATCGACAAAAGGAGAAAAGTGTTTTTGGTAAAGAGACTTGCGCGCCATGTTCTTGAAGGTGAGGAAACTTGCGCGCCATATGTTTTTCAAGATCAGATCATCAAAATATGACAAAGGGATAAGGGTCGCGCAAGTATTGGGTTGGTCGCGCAGGTGACTTGCGCGCCGAAAAATGGACTTGCGCGCCGGTGCCTAGGAGGATTGGAAACTTGCGCGCCTGTTGTTTTTCAAGATCAGAAGATCAAAATATGGCAAAGGAAAGAGGGTCGCGCAAGTATTTGGTTTGGTCGCGCAAGTGACTTGCAGGGGAAGAGACTTGCGCGCCGAGGGTTGACTTGCGCGTCGTCGCACAGGGTGGTCAAATTGCCTATAAATACTGGACCACACCTCATTTTCTACGGAGTTCAACACTTTGAAAATTCAGAGCTCTCGTCGCGCAGGTGTGGTGGTCGCGCAAGTGGTGGTGTGTCGCGCAAGTGGGACTTGCACGCCAGATTTGAAGAAGCGCGATTGTTGGTTGTTGCGCGCCAATATCAGTTTGGGCGTAAAGGGAAGTGCGTCGCGCAAGTTTGGAGTTGAAGAAGCTTGTGTCGCGCAAGTGTCTGTGGTGGACTTGCGCGCCAGTTGTGACTTGCGCACCGGATTGGACTTGCGCACCAAGTAAGGTCGGTTCACGGAAGAGATTCAGGGCTGCGTGAAAGCTGGAAGATTGCCCGATACCTTCGGTGCAAAGTGAGATTCATCTACGGGTGAAAGTTGGACTTCAACAGAGCATCTACATACAGAGAAAGATGCATTCCTTCATGCAAATAAAGAGACTTATAGGTCTATAAACTGTGAGTGGATCCCTTCCGGAGCAGTGAGCAAAGGAAGAGGAAGAAGGTGATCCTCTCCACCGGCAGTGAGCCAGAGAGAGAGAAACAGGGAGTGACCTTTGGGAAAGCAGTGAGCTGACCCTAAACCGTGTAAAGGCAGTGAGCCTGGGAAAGAGTGACTGTTCCCGAACCATTGTATCCACATCTAGTGAAGAATGGTGGAATTTGGTACGACCGGCAACTTGTCGGTGTATGCTCATTGGACGTAGCCCAGTGAGGGTGAACCAAGTAAAAATCTTTGTATCTGCCTACTTACTTCTCTGCATTGCATTTAAAGCATCATCATCAGATAAAGAAGGAAATAAATGATTACAATAAACACACAAATGCAAACAAAGTGACCCTTCTAATAAAGAGGTCAAGATCCAGTGGGAGGGAAAGAATTTAGAAAAAGAATATTCATACCATGATTCACCCCCCTCTCAGGGTATATAGGCCCCTATTAGTCCTAACAACACCCACGGCCACGAGTACCCGAGGAGCGGTCACCGCCACAATCGACGAGAGCGGAGTGGTCGATGATGGGGGTGGTCGGGGGAAGAGCCCGTTGGGCCTTGCCCAGGCGATGATAGACCTGTGGTGTATCCAGCGTAGAAGGGTTGGCGAGCATCTCAGTAGTCGTCATGGCATACTCAGGGGCGAGGCCATTGAGAAGATTGAAGATGCAAAGTTGGTCCCTCTGGGTCTGAGCGTGTTGGAACCAGGGTCTTCAAAGCATGATTTGGCGTATGGTTTGTGTTTGTTGCCAATCCTCAGTGGGAGTTCAGGATGGGTACCAACAAAGAGATCATACCGTTCAAGCATAAAACAGTAGTGAAGGTGGCGCCGTTTCCCAGTGTTTGCCAAATTTTTGGGCCTGAAAATCGGCCAATAAAGTAAAGTGTTTTTGGCAAAGTTACTTGCGCGCCGAGCTCTTGGAGGATGAAAGACTTGCGCGTCATATGTTTTTGAGGATCAGAACATCAAAATTTGGCCAAGGAAAGAAGGTCGCGCAAGTGTTGGTTGGGTCGCGCAAGTGAGTTGCGCGACAGAGGTTACTGGAGACAAGACTTGCGCGCCGCTGAGGGACTTGCGCGCCTCCGCGCAGGGGGTCCAGTTTGCCTATAAATACTGGACCACCCCTCCTCATTTACGACAGAGCTCAAGACTTCGAGATTGTTCGAGCTCTCGTCGCGCAGGTGGTCGAGTCGCGCAGGTGGTTGTTTTGTCGCGCAAGTAGAGCTTGCGCGCCGGTTGTTGGTTGTACGCCCAAGGCGGTTTGGAAGAGAAAGGAAGTGGACCGCGCAAGTTTGAAGTCGGGGAAGGAAGCGTCGCGCAGGTGTATTGATGACACTTGCGCGCCAGTTTGGACTTGCGCGCCGTAGTGGGACTTGCGCGACTGTCTTGGAGAAGCGCGCCTGGTTTTGCTGAAGCCCACCGGCCTGTTTGGAGCTGCACGAAAGCCGAGAGACTACCCGATACATTCGAGGAAAAGTGATATTCTTCTTCTGGTGAGAATCGGACTTCAATAGAGCATCTACATACAACAAAGGATGCACTCTTATGCAAATGATGAAGAGACCTTCACGTCTATAAACTGAGTGGGACTTCACCAACGGCAGTGAGCCAGGGGGAGTCAACGGGAGTGACCCGAGGGAAGCAGTGAGCTATCCCTGAACCTTTGTAAAGGCAGTGAGCCTGGGACAGAGTGACTGTACCCGAACTTTTGTAATCTACAGCTAGTGAAGCATAGTGGATTTTGGTACGACGGACAACCTGTCGGCGTATGCTCCTTGGACGTAGCCCTTAGTGGTGAACCAAGTAAAAATGGTTGTGTCTTCTCTGTGCTTGTGAATGTTTTCTTTCTGATCATAATCATCATACAGGTTCAACAAGTTCCTACCAACGTGGGAACAAGATCCATCACATTAAAAGAAAAAGTGGTCACCCTGATTCACCCCTCCCCTCTCAGGGTGTCCCGGGGTCCTTCAGAGCGGTCGCCGGTGTCTGGGGTACAGGCCACAACTTTTGCAACTCATCACGAAGACCTTTCCATTCCATGAAATAGGCCGTGAAGGGTCGATCCTGCTGGCGAAGGAGCGACAATCGCTGAAGAATATCGGAGACCCGAGCCAAATTGTTGATCTCGGAATACATGATGTGCAAGGAATCCCAGAGTTCCTTGACGGTATTCGCGGTCCGAGTGACATCCTTCACTGAGCGATCCATGGAGTTGACCAGCAAGGCGAAGATCTTGTTATCAGCAAGCTTCCATGGACGGTAGTCGGGATCAGTCGATGACGGTGAAGGATCCTCCAGGTGAGAATCCAGGTCCATTCCTGTCAGGGACATCAATACAGTCTTCCGCCAGATGGAGAAGTTGGTGGTGTTGAGCCGCTCATCGACGAGGCGGGTGGGGGCGATGATCATCTGGGGCAAGCCGAAGAGGCTGCCATGGAGGCGTGGGACAACCACCGAAGAGGTCAGAAGTAGCAGGATGCCACGATGCGCGGCCGGTAGAAGGCGGGGCCGGTGGAAGCCGGGAAGCCGAAGTTGCGGGCAGTGGTTGGAGCTGCGAGGTGCAGCAGACAGCAGGAGGGGCGCCGGGATTCGGTGCAAGCCGCGCGTAAGAAGAGCCGGTGGAAACCGAGAGGAAGCTGGGAGAGAACTGGGGCAACGGTTCGTCTGGAGTGAGCCGCGTCTGGACAAAAGTGACTGCGGGGATGGATGCGCTGGGAGGGGCCGGGACTAGGAGTTCGCAGAGGGCGGCGGGGCCGATCGCGCCTGGACAGGGAGGGCGGGTGCCGTATCGGAAGGGACTCCGCAGAAGGACGCCGGGATGCCGCCTGGAAGGGAGACCCGGGAGAATACCGGGATGTCGCCTGGAGAGGAGGGCAGGTCCGTCATTGTCAGGATTGCGGGAGAGAGACCGATAAGGAGCCGCGAGGAAGGGTTGCGGGACGCGCAGAGGCGGAGGGCGGGGTTGCGTCGCGAGGGAGGGGAGTCGTGAGTCGTCGGAGGGGCGCTGGGAGGCGTCGCGATGGAGGGACGACGCTGGGTCAACGCCAGAGGGAGCCGCAGGGGAAGGAAGGCGTCGTCGGGAGGGTCACGCCTGGGTCGGGAGCGGAGGAACGCCACGGGAGGGAGGCGGGTGCCGTGTCGGGAGGGACTCCTGGAGAGGGAGGGTCGTCGCGCCGGGAGGAGGTCGGGATCGGGATGCCGAAAGGACGGTGCAGCGGAGGAGGCGAGGCGTAGGGTAGAGCCGGGGTGGCCGCGTAGGGCAAACCCGAAAGGGGAGAGTGTCACGACCCGTCCTCGGGACCCGTGCCGTGACTACCCCAAGCCCGCCTTCCATAGGCCAGGGGCTGGCGACTAGCACCAAAGGCGTAAATTCCTAAGCTGGGAAGGCATTGTCTTTATAAAAGTAAACAAACACAATAGAGTACGCAACAGGAAGTAAACACCGAGTATAACCGAATACAAAAGAGTGTGCTGGAAAGTAAATGGGCCAGTATACAAACCCAACTGAAAAACAAGTACAAGTAAAAGGGACAAACAGCTGAAAGTAAAGAGCAGCTCCTGGATCGTCCTTCGGGGATTCCTACCTGAAGGGTAGGTACAGATGGCCACCTCAGCACTCACGTCCGTCAGTCTCCTCCGTGTGCTGACTCGTCGCAAGGTCCACCTCCGGGTACCGTCCAGTCGTGGCGCTCTCGGCCTCCGTCAGCGCTGTCCGTCGTCTGCATCCAAGACAACGAGGTGCGAGCATAGCCCGTACAGGGGTGAGTATAACGATACTCAGTAAGAACCCCGAGACCCGCAAGGTCTCACAATATCCACTAAGGATAAACAAAAGAGGAAAGATACAAACACGAAGTATCAACCAACCCTACTTAGGTATATGCCCATACATATACCTAAGTTACCAATCACAGTCTGGCTCCAACTCTCGAGCCCAAGCACAAACCAATTCCACAAAGGAAGTAAAGTCAATCACCACGAAATGGTTGAAAGACATGACTCAGCTCACACAGGTATGCCACAATTAGTAGAGAGAGATATAGATGATCAGATGTAGCCACTGGATCATCTAAGCTGTCGGACCCACACAGGATACAGGACCAGCTAAGCTGTCGGACCCACACAGGATACAGTCCAGCTAAGCTGTCGGACCCACACAGGATACAGTCCAACTATCTCGTCTAAGCTGTCGGACCCACACAGGATACAGGCCAGTTATTCTAGAGTAATAGAGATGATCAGATGTAGTTACTGATTCATCTAAGCTGTCGGACCCACACAGGATCAGCTACTCTGTCAGAACTGTCGAACCCACACAGGATTCCGGTACAGTTGTTGTCGTCGTCGAACCCACGGAGGATTCCAGTACGATAGTCATCGTCGCAGTCGCAGCAAGCTCTAGGGTTCCCGCACACAGCACGCTCGATTCCGGAAGGGTCCGCTCCTCAAGCAAATGGGGTCGATACATCAATTATCACAAAGTCCTGAGTTGATGTATCCCGAAATTCCGTCTCATCAAAAGAAACCCAACGCGACAAACGGCGCGTCAATCGGACGCCCAGTCAGAGAGTTATAAGTGTTTCCGCACCGAGGGCCCGGTTGGTTTCGGATTCGAACCAACCCGGCCGTACCCAAATTTCGCCAAAACCTTGAGCGTGATATACCGAAATGACCGTCTCGATCCAAGGAATCCTACGCAACTGACAGTGCGTCGATCGGAGGTCCGTACCTCAAGTTATAGGCCAAAAACCAAAAGTAGCCCGAAGAAGGGGGGTCTGGGTCCGGTCTAACCCGTCCTGGGTCGGCCCGAACCGGGTCGACCCGACCCGGATCCGGGTCCCACCCGTTAGAGCGTGGCCCGGCCCGGTGGCCGAGCGCGGAGCGGGGGGCGCCCCCCCCCCCCCCCGGTTTTCGTAACGGCGGCGCCAACTGGCGCCGCCGCGCTTCTCCGCGGGCCACCGGAGTCGTTCCGGTGGTCTATTTTGCTTCCCGCTTGCGCCTACGGCCTGCTCAGGTCCTGCTCTTCACTGCGACGACCTCAATTCATGGTTGCCCTTTCGTTCATCCGTCGCCCAACAAACCGCGCATCAAGAACGAAATGGCGGAGGGTCCGAACTTGTTCGTTAGCCCGTGCTCTCCGCGTTAGAGGCTCAAACAATTATCCAACATACAATCGTCCAAGTACGAGGGTATAAATCACATGTTTAAAAACAAATAATCCATAATCCCCCCTACCTCGTATTTGACATTGCACGTTGACGAGCCGCGGAAGACGGTGTCGTGGAAGACAGACGTTGTTCCGTCAACGTCGGGAAAAGTCGTTGTCGTAGGCGGCGTCTTATGCGGGCGGCTTCTTCCCCCTTGACGCGGAGGAAGAGGAAGGAAGACGACGTTCCTCGTGGGCGTCGCCTCACGTTCTTGCCCCGGTTGAAGAAGTGTAGAGAAAGTTCTTCGTCGAGAGGAAGATGTCGTTCTTCGTTCAAGATGTTCTTCGTGGAGAGGAACACTTTCCTTCTAATTCTCCAGAGTCTCCCCAACAGAATATTTGCCAACGCAAATAAAATAATAGGCTCCCCAATTTAATAATGCCATGCATTTCAAATCAAATCAAATTAATCAATTAATTGATGGAGCTTAATTAATTAATTTGATGGTGTTGGCACATTAATGAGAGAAGGTGGGAGGTGGAGAGTTTAACCCTCATCAATGGGGGGTTTCAAGGGTTTCAAGAGGAAGTTGAAGAGTTGGTGTTCGTGTGGGCCCCACAACACATTATCCTCCCATGGGAGGTTATGGGGGAAGGTGGCCCCACTTCCAACTTCCCTTTGGTGTATTTAACCACCACCAACATAAAAATATCTTAATCATATTTTTATTTATTTTTAATAAAAAACCCCAAAAAAAAATTAACTTCTCCTCCCGATAAAACGCAACTACGGTAAAAGTCCCCTTAAACGAATACCGACGCTGCGAGATCATCGGTGTCCTCGGATTTTAATTCCGAGAACCGGTTCAAAAGATAGAAAAACTCGCACGTACGTTTACTGAACGTACCCAAACAAAACTTCAGAAATTGATACCGGGCACACCGGGTCTCGGAATCAGGCGCTGTCAGAAACTGCGGACTCGTAAAATTCAAAAGAATTTAAGAAAAGAAAAAAATACTTGAAATTTCCGGGTCTTTACAGAGAGAAAAATAATATTAATGGGATTTCCCCTCTGATACCATGTAGAAAGGAAAACTCCTTACCTCAAGGTGAGGCGGAGGCCTACTTTTATAGATTGAGAATACAAAATACATACAGGAGTATTCCGATGTGGGACTCAGAAATACCCAGAATAATAAAAAATAGGGTTTAACAACAACGATCGCTCATCATCCAAAGGCACTGTTACTGACAGAGGAGCACCCGTCCTCTACTTCAGATCTTTCGGCTTCCCACGTCGTCCCCTCTGACGCCGCTGGCAAATTCGCTTGGGAGCCTAGAGTCGCCGTCCACCCCATTGCGGTCTTCCAGAATCACACACCAGCAACCAGCCAACTGAAATTACCACAATTTGATGACATGGATCCTCGTGGGTGGATCGCCCGCACAAAACTGTTTATTCAGCTCAACCACAAACCGAATGACGCAAAGGTTCCCCTAGCACACATTAACATGACCGGCACCGCTATCCACTGGTATACCATCGTCCAGGAGGTTCATCCCTCAATGTCCTGGCCGATTCTAAAGGCTGAGCTCCTGGACCGCTTTAGCAACCTAGAAATCCAAAATCCTTACGAGGAATTGATCGCCCTTCGCCAGCGATCCTTGGTGCAAGATTATGTGGAACAATTTGAGTACTTAGCCTCTTTGATCCCCCGGCAATCCGAGCAACAGTACGTTGGCTACTTTCTGCATGGCCTCCAGGACGAAATCCACGATTGGGTTCGTATCCATAGCCCCAAAACCCGACTGCATGTCATGCGTCTTGCTCGTCACGTTGAGCTAGTTGTGAAGCGCGGGAAGGTCACTATGTCCGCACATCCAACCGCCATGGTTTGCTCGAGAGGGGTCTGGGGGGTCATCGCCACAGCGACTCAGATCGCACACCCACACCTGGCCACCCACGCGACCTGAGCACTGCTTCGAGAAGGGCGTCCCTGCCCAAGAGCCTCTACAACACACTTCCTCGACTGGGAGACGATGAGCAAGTTCCACCGGGTGACATCGTCGCCCCTCTGGAGGCGCTGGAACAGCAGGGAGACCCCCATTTGGATGATGTCGAATACCTAGTCTTAGACTGCCAAACGGTGGCCCCTTCTCACCACTAGGGAAATTAGGCGTTTTCAGCTATGAAGGTGGAGCGCCAGCTCGGCGAAATTCCATTATTGGTTCTCTTGGATAGTGGAGCCATGCACAAATTCATCTCCCCTAACCTCGCTACGCTACTCAACCTCATGATCCAAACCACCATCAAACAGTCGATCAAGCTCGACGATGGTCACTACTTCTCTACCAAAGGCTTTTGTTGGCACCTCCGACTGGATATGGGCACATATCATTGCACCCTTGACGCTCATGTGTTGGATATCGGGGGTCTGGACTTCATATTAGGCATCACCTGGCTTCGAACACTTGGCAACGTCCAAATCAACTAGTAGACCATGACAATGAAATTTAGCACAGGAAACCAACTTCGTGACCTTCAAGGGGCTCACAACACCTCCACTCTGCTATCCTCGCTGCACGCCCTGGCCAGCTGCGGTCGACACAAAGACCGCCACTCGGGTCTATTAGCTGGCGACCATGGTGCTCACAGTGCTCCGTTGACCACGCACCAGCAAAATCATCTGCAGTAGTTGTTCTGATCTTGTCACTCAGTTTTCCAAGTGCTCACTAGTTTACCTCCCCAGCGCGCTTGCAACCTTAAAATCACCCTACTTCCAGACCATGGCCCAGTTTTTGTCCGCCCATACCTACATTCCCATAAAATTGAAATTGAACGGCAAATTACGGCAGTACTCAACAGGGAATTATCCGCTCTAGTATCACCGGTCCTATTGGTCAAAAAAAAGACTCCTCCTGGCGAATGTGTGTTGACTACCGAGCACTCAACAAAGCCACCATCCCGGACAAATTTCTCATTCCGATGGTCGATGAATTATTGGACGAATTACATGGTGTTACCTGCAACTATAAATTGGACCTCCGGTATGGTTACCTCCAAATACGGATGGCGGAGGTCGATGTGGAGAAAACAGTGTTCCGGACACACAATGGCCACTACGAATATTTGGTAATGTATTTCAGTCTCGCCAATGCTCCCTCTACCTTCCAAGCCACGATGAATGATTTATTTTGGTTGTATCTACGTCAGTTTGTCCTCATATTTTTTTATGATATCTTAGTCTATGGCCAGGAGTGGGACTCCCACATTTAGCACTTGACAATAGTCCTGCAAATTCTACACAACAACCATTTCTTTGCCAAATTAGGAAAATGCGTTTTTGCTCAACAAACTGTGGAATACTTGGGTTATCTCATATCCCATGATGGCGTTGCTATGGACCCTTCAGGTCATCCTTAATTGGCCGACCCCTCAATCGGTTCGTGGCATTCACGGCTTTCTCGGCCTGACTGGCTATTACTAAAAATTTGTTCAAGACTACGGAAAGATAGCTCAGCCCCTTAAACAACTAACTCGGAAGGATGGTTTCCAATGGTCTTTGAAGGCGCAGTGGGCATCTGACACGCCCAGACATACCATGACAACAACCCCGGTTCTGGCAATGTCGGATTTCTCACGGCTCTTTGAAGTGGAGTGTGATGTGTAGGGTCACAGGGTGGGTGTCGTCCTCATGCAAAATCAACGCACCATCGCTTATTTCAGTAAAGCGCTAGCTAATCACAATCTATCCAAATCCATGTACGAAAAGGAAATTATAGCCTAGTCCTCACCATCCAACATTGGCGGCCCTACCATTTGGGTTGTCCCTTTGTTGTATACTCTAACCAGTGCGGTCTCAAATATTTGTTAAACAGCGCATCACCTTCGTGGATCAGCAGTGCTCGATGGCAAGTTGCTCAGTTATAACTTCGGCGTTCACTATAAACCCGGCAGAGAATATCCGGTCGCTAATGCTCTGTCCAAGAAAGAAGGGTTCTCTGCCTGTCCGCTGTCCATCACTTCCCCAGTCAGGCAAAGCAGATCGAACTTAACAGTCGGCTTACTAGACGATCCTTTCATCACCAGAATTGTTCAGCAACTTCAATCCAGCAGCGCCCCCCCCCCCCGGTTCGGGCCGACCCAGGGCGGGTTGGGTCGGGTCGGACCGGCGGCTGTGGCCCGGCCCGCGCGGCAGGTGGCCCGGCCCGGTGGTCGGCCCGGTGGTCGGCTGGTCGAGCGCGGAGCGGGGGGCGCAGCCCCCCCGGTTTTCGTAACGGAGGCGCTAGCTGGCGTCGCGGCAGCCTTCCGTCGGCGGAGCGTGAGGGGCGCCGCGCCGGCGACCCGCGCCACCGCGTTTCTCAGCGGGCCACCGGAGTTGTTCCGGTGGTCCATTTTGCCTCCCGCTTGCGCCTACGGCCTCCTCAGGTCCTGCTCTTCACTGCGACGGCCTCAATCCATGGTTGCCCTTCCATTCATCCGTCGCCCAACAAACCGCACATCAAGAACGGAATGGCGTAGGGTCCGGACTTGTTCGTTAGCCCGTGCTCTCCGCGTTAGAGGCTCAAACAATTATCCAACATACAATCGCCCAAGTACGAGGGTATAAATCACATGTTTAAAAACAAATAATCCATAATCCTCCCTACCTCGTATTTGAGGTTGCACGTTGACGAGCCGCGGAAGACAGTGCCGTGGAAGACGGACGTTGTTCCGTCAACGTCGGGAAAAGTCGTTGTCGTAGGCGGCGTCTTATGCGGGCGGCTTCTTCTCCCTTGACGCGGAGGAAGAGGAAGGAAGAGGGTGTTCCTCGTGGGCGTCGCCTCACGTTCTTGCCCCGGTTGAAGAAGTGGGGAGAAAGTTCTTCGTCGAGAGGAAGATGTCGTTCTTCGTTGAAGATGTTCTTCGTGGAGAGGAACACTTTCCTTCTAATTCTCCAGAGTCTCCCCAACAGAATATTTGTCAACGCAAATAAAATAATAGGCTCCCCAATTTAATAATGTCATGCATTTCAAATCAAATCAAATTAATCAATTAATTGAGGGAGCTTAATTAATTAATTTGATGGTGTTGGCACATTAATGAGAGAAGGTGGGAGGTGGAGAGTTTAACCCTCATCAATGGGGGGTTTCAAGGGTTTCAAGGGGAAGTTGAAGAGTTGGTGTTCGTGTTCGTGTGGGCCCCACAACACATTATCCTCCCATGGGAGGTTATGGGGGAAGGTGGCCCCAATTCCAACTTCCCTTTGGTGGATTTAACCACCACCAACATAAAAATATCTTAATCATATTTTTATTTATTTTTAATAACAAACCCAAAAAAAATTAACTTCTTCTCCCGATAAAACGCAACTACGGTAAAGGTCCCCTTAAGCGAATACCGACGTTGCGAGTTCATCGGTGTCCTCGGATTTTAATTCCGAGCACCGGTTCAAAAGATGAAAAAACTCGCACGTACGTTTACTGAACGTACCCGAACAAAACTTCAGAAATTGATTCCGGGCACACCGGGTCTCGGAATCAGGCGCCGTCAGAAACTGCGGACTCATAAAATTCCAAAGAATTTAAGAAAAAAAAATCCTTGAAATTTCCGGGTCTTTACAGAGAGGAGGCACTGTTACTGACAAAGCACCCGTCCTCTACTTCAGAACTTTCGGCTTCCCACGTCGTCTCCTCTGACGCCGCTGGCAAATTCGCTTGGGAGCCTAGAGTCGCCGCCCACCCCATTGCTGTAACAGCCCAAGATTTTATAAAAAATATTCTTTTTAATTTTATTAATGTCTTGTGTTGTACGCTACACCAAAAGGAGCTTGCACAACACGCATCCTTGACTTGCCTTGCATTACACGCAATCGCGACCTTCCTCGATAGCGTGTGTAATACGCAATACCAAGTTTCACTAAACAACGATATGCTATTAAAATATTATTAAAACTAGCCGTTATGAATAGTAATAACCACTTTTTAAAATTCTGTAAATCTTATTTTTCAAAATGAACTTCATTTTTGGATTCGGAGTATCGAATTTAGCCTAAGGTGAAATTTTGGTACTTTTCGGATAACTTTCATATTCTGATGAATAGTGAAAATTACTAATTTATAATTAAAAACAACTTTTTTTAATCGAAATAATTAATAGTGATAAATTATTAATTTGAGTGGTTTTAAAGTATATTTAGAATATATTTTTACAATTTAATACAATGTTGGTCATTGGTTGTAATTTCACATTTAAACCAGACATAATCAAGTGTCAATCTTTTGATATATTTTGTTTCCTAAAAACACGCTATTTATTTTAACAGCGGGATTTAATTATAAAATTAATTAATGTAACTTCTATGTTATGAATTTGGTAAAATAGATTTCATTTTTGAATTCGGAATATGAAATATAGCTTAGGATGAAATTTTGGCATTGTTCTGAAAAACATCAATTTTTGATGAATAGTGAAACTACTAAGTGGTAGGTTAAAAAAACTGAATTTTGCATAAAACTTAATTTTACCGCTTCTGTGAATAGAATTTTGAAAATCCGACAGACACGGTTAATATTAAGGACTAAAATGTGGTTCAATGAGATTAAAATAATTTTTGGTGAATAGTAACTTTTTACTTTTTTTACCGCGGTTAATAGTAAATAGGGTAACTAAGGGTAAATATGATATTACTATTACCCTAACACATGTCCTAATTCTATTGGACAAGTGTAATTCGACCAAAAACAAACTTAGGAATAAAATATGACCATTTAGGCCCACTTGGATTAGATTAGGACATTTATTATTAATTTATTTAAAGAAAGATTAAAATAGTTAAAATCAAAGTTTAATAAGTAAATCATTTTTAATATGGGGTTATACATAAGATAAATTCGATTGTAAATATTCATTAGAAAGCTAAAAAGATTTACTACATGATGGTATTTTATTTGTAATTTTTAGACATCAAATAATTTAATTTATTTATGACACAACGATGATGCAGTAATTATCTTATTAATAAAATATTGACATAATTGATGTTATAAACACCAAAATAAATGTAATTTGAGATTTTTTATGAATTCCACTAATTTTCTAGGTTACTATGATATATTAATGTTTATTTAATCAACTTGGTTCGAACATTTAATTCTGTTATGACTTTCACAAAAATCATATATCAAATAGTGTCAAAATTGACACAAAATAGTTTTTAAATCAAATATTATATTATTAATTGTTATTTTATTCCTAAAAATCTAAGGTTCGGCCAAATGACTTAGATAAGGATATATATATTAATAATAAATAATTTGGGGTTCGTTTGGCATGTTATAGTAAGTGTATTAACCATATAGTAAAAGAAAACAAAAAGACACGGTAAAAGTTAAATTATTTAACTTGGAGTTAAATCTAATTGATAAGGTTAAAATAATATCCTAAACTTGTCTAAATTCTATTGGTTGATAGGATTTCGACCCATCCCCACTTTAGCTTCGAAATAAGACCCTTTGGAACCATTATAAACTGATTTTGACTTTAATATAAAATAATATTTTGAGATATTCCTAAGGTGCCCCTCTCCTCCCCTATAAAAGGACACCTCCTCCCCCTCCTCCTCACACCAATTTGAGCACTCAAGCTCGGCCAACCCCTGCCAAAATCTCTTCTCCACTTCCCTAGCAACATCCTAGAGGTTCTGGTCTTCCTCAAAGACTAATTCTAGTGCCCTAAGAGGAGGTCTCAAAGAGGCGCTTCAAAGAAGAGGTAATTACCGTTACCAATTCTTTCATCTTTATTTCTTCTTCCACTTCTTCTTCTTAGGTTGTTTCATTATGAAGTAATAACATCAGTATCACTCATATACTGATATGTTATTATAAGTATGAAACAACCCTATTTCACCATCTATCCATCCTACGGAAAAAAAGAAATCACCGCGCGTGCGTACGTACGGAATACCGTCTCCACGCCGTGGTGTAATCTATTTTCCACCACCACCTTACATGGATGGGTATAATGGTGTAAAGAATAACTATACATAGTTATTACAACATCATATTGATTCTGATATATTGTATAATCCACTCCAATTCAATTCAATATTTATGGAAATGATATCATCGCTCGTGCGTACGTACGGACTACCGTCTCCACGACGCGATGAGATTCATTCTCCATGTTAACCATTTAAGAATGATTATAATGTATATATAAGAAATAATAATGAAATATATGACATTATAAAGCTACTGGATTTATGTATATATATACATATGTATGTCATCTACTTACTTCCATTTCAAGACAATAAGGAAAGAAAAACAGCGTTCATGCGTACGTACGGACTACCGTCTCCATGAACGGTGTTTTTCATTTTATTTATCTATCTATTATATATATATATATACTGAATATATATGATATATAAATCATATTTTATATTCTGGAAGTAAGTTAATCATGATATAAGTAATAATGATGTCAAGAACAACAAGTCAAAACACCTACGATAAATGAAACGATTTTACCCAAAACGCTTCTTTAACATGGAATTTACAAAAGAACGGGTAATATAATGTCATAAGTGAACCATATATGATATCATAACAATGAATATGATTCTTTAATAAGTCAATGACATTATTTAAATCATTATACAGGAGGTTCGGACACATACGCAGCAAATCGGACCTAAGGTAAGGGAAATATCACAATCTCATTTTTATCCGAGATTGTTTATTCGTAAGTATTTACTGGGGTGTATTTTATCATCCACATCCATGTTTCATCAATATGTAATATTACTTCCATCCACCTACAATTGTTTAAATCCAATTTTACCCTTCGGTGAGTTTTTAGTAAAGAATATGAAAGGAATCTTTTGTCGTTTTTTTCATACGAGGTACTTTTTGACTTTTCCGACAAAAGTACGAAGAATGTTTTTTTTAACTTATACGGCATGAATGGATTTTTAAAACATTATTTCCAAGAAGCTTCCTTTAAAAGTTTTCAAGTTTATTTTTAATCAACTTCTTTTATTTTAAAGTTTTATGACATGTTATGAAAGGAAAAATGTTTTTGAAGAAGGATATTTTCCTCAAGAATGGAGTTCAAGTGTTTTATCAAAATTATTTTCCATCTAAAATAATAAAGGGTTCTGTTTTTATCCCTATTATTACATTGATTTGATTATGTTGTGATGGAATTATTTTTATGAATTCCTTTATCTTATATGATTTGTTTTATGATGTCATGATGTTTCAAGAATCCCATTTTTGTTACATGTGTTATGTGATGATGTATGATTTATGATTATGTGGCACACATAAGAAAGGATTCATTATAAGATGGGTGGGACCTATATCTCCCTCCAATGCATTGGGTAAAGATTTTATATCTCATGAGATAGACATGGCTGAAATGGTAGGTTATACCGGTTCAGTGAAACAGGACTGAAACGAGGGTTACTCGATTCAGAAAGGGAATTTGTCCACTAAGATAGTCTTGGCAATGAGTCATGACTAACAAGAAATGATTTTTCATGATTATGTGTGCATGCCACAAAGTTTTAAGTTTCATGTTATGATTATGGTGATCTCATTTTCACTTCTATGATTTATCCCATGTTATGATATTATGAGCTCTTTTGCAGGTTAAGATTTCCAAAAGCTATGTTCTTATGTATATGATGTGATTGATTTTTCTTTTGTTTACCCTTACTGAGCATTTGAGCTCACCCTTTTATGTTTTCTTTTCCCCAGGAGATAAAGAAAGGTTTTAGGTATAAAAAAAAGAAGATCTTTATGGGAGATGTTGAAGATCTTTCACCACGATTAGAAGATTACATTCCGAGTTTCCAAAGACACTAAACTATTACGATCCTTGTGTGTGTGTGTTTTTGTTATGTACTAAGTATTCCGCAAAAGTAATGTAACGTCTATGTGCGTCAGGCTTCGGGTCTCTACAATTGCGGTCTTCCAGAATCACGCACCAGCAACCAGCCAACTGAAATTACCACAATTTGATGACATGGATCCTCGTGGGTGGATCGCCCGCACAAAACTGTTTATTCAGCTCAACCACAAACAGGATGACGCAAAGGTTCCCCTAGCACACATTAACATGACCGGCACCGCTATCCACTGGTATACCATCGTCCAGGAGGTTCATCCCTCAATGTCCTGGCCGATTCTAAAGGCTAAGCTCCTGGACCGCTTTAGTAACCTAGAAATCCAAAATCCTTACGAGGAACTGAGCGCCCTTCGCCAGCAATCCTCGGTGCAAGATTATGTGGAACAGTTTGAGTACTTGGCCTCTTTGATCCCCCGGCAACCCGAGCAACAGTACGTTGGCTACTTTCTGCATGGCCTCCAGGACGAAATCCACGATTGGGTTCGTATCCATAGCCCCAAAACCCGAATGCATGTCATGCGTCTTGCTCGTCACGTTGAGCTAGTTGTGAAGCGCGGGCAGGTCACCATGTCCGCACATCCAACCGCCATGGTTTGCTCGAGAGGGGTCTGGGGGTCATCGCCACAGCGACTAAGATCGCACACCCACACCTGGCCACCCACGCGACCTGAGCACTGCTTCGAGAAGGGCGTCCCTGCCCAAGAGCCTCTACAACACACTTCCTCGACTGGGAGACGATGAGCAAGTTCCACCAGATGACACCATCACCCCTCTGGAGGCGTTGGAACAGTAGGGAGACCCCCATTTTGGATGATGTCGAATGCCTAGTCTTAGACTGCCATACGGTGGCCCCTTCTCACCACTAGAGAAATGAGGCGTTTTCAGCTATGAAGGTGGAGCGCCAGCTCGGCGAAATTCCATTATTGGTTCTCTTGGATAGTGGAGCCATGCACAACTTCATCTCCCCTAACCTCGCTACGCTACTCAACCTCATGATCCAAACCACCATCAAACGGTCGATCAAGCTCGACGATGGTCACTACTTCTCTACCGAAGGCTTTTGTTGGCACCTCCGACTGGATATGGGCACATATCATTGCACCCTTAACGCTCATGTGTTGGATATCGGGGGTTTGGACTTCATATTAGGCATCGCCTGGCTTCAAACACTTGGCGACGTCCAAATCAACTAGTAGGCCATGACAATGAAATTTTGCACAGGAAACCAACTTCGTGAACTTCAGGAGGCTCACGACACCTCCACTCTGCTATCCTCGCTGCACGCCCTGGCCAGCTGCAGTCGACACAAAGACCGCCACTTGGGTCTATTAGCTGGCGACCATGGTGCTCACAGTGCTCTGTTGACCACGCACCAGCAAAATCATCTGCAGTAGTTGTTCTGATCTTGTCACTCAGTTTTCCAAGTGCTCATTAGTTTACCTCCCCAGCGCGCTTGCAACCTTAAAATCGCCCTACTTCCAGACCATGGCCCAATTTTTGTCCGCCCATACCTACATTCCCATAAAATTGAAATTGAACGGCAAATTACGGCTGTACTTCAACAGGGAATTATCCGCTCTAGTATCACCGATCCTATTGGTCAAAAAAAAGACTCCTGGCGAATGTGTGTTGACTACCGAGCACTCAACAAAGCCACCATCCCGGACAAATTTCCCATTCCGATGGTGGATGAATTATTGGACGAATTACATGGTGTTACCTGCTACTCTAAATTGGACCTCCGGTATGGTTACCACCAAATACGGATGGCGGAGGTCGATGTGGAGTAAACAGTGTTCCAGACACACAATGGCCACTACGAATATTTGATAATGTATTTCGGCCTCGCCAATGCTCCCTCTACCTTCCAAGCCACAATGAATGATTTATTTTAGTTGTATCTACGTCAGTTTGTCCTCATATTTTTTATGATATCTTAGTCTATGGCCAAGAGTAGGACTCCCACATTCAGCACTTGACGATAGTCCTGCAAATTCTACACAACAACCATTTCTTTGCCAATTTAGGAAAATGCGTTTTTGCTCAACAAACTGTGGAATACTTGGGTTATCTCATTTCCCATGATGGCGTTGCTATGGACCCTTCAGGTCATCCTTAATTGGCCGACCCCTCAATCGGTTCGTGGCATTCACGGCTTTCTCGGCCTGACTGGCTATTACTGAAAATTTGTTCAAGACTACGGAAAGATAGCTCAGCCCCTTACACAACTAACTCGGAAGGAGGATGGTTTTCAATGGTCTTTGAAGGCGCAGTGGGCATCTGACACGCCCAGACATACCATGACAACAACCCCGGTTCTGGCAATGTCGGATTTCTCTCGGCTCTTTGAAGTGGAGTGTGATGCGTAGGGTCACAGGGTGGGTGTCGTCCTCATGCAAAATCAACGCACCATCGCTTATTTCAGTAAAGCGCTGGCTAATCACAATCTATCCAAATCCATGTACAAAAAGGAAATTATAGCCTAGTCCTCGCCATCCAACATTGGCGGCCCTACCATTTGGGTTGTTCCTTTGTTGTATACTCTAACCAATGCGGTCTCAAATATCTGTTAAACAGCGCATCACCTTCGTGGATCAGCAGTGCTGGATGGCAAGTTGCTCAATTATAACTTCGACATTCACTATAAACCCGGCAGAGAATATCCGGTCGCGAATGCTCTGTCCAAGAAAGAAGGGTTCTCTGCTTGTCCGCTTTCCATCACTTCCCCAGTCTGGCAAAACATATCGAACTTAACAGTCGGCTTACTAGACGATCCTTTCATCACCAGAATTGTTCAGCAACTTCAATCCAACAGCGCCCCCCCCCCCCAAAAAGGCTTTCATTATTCGCACGGCACCCTATTGTACCACGATAGGCTCATCCTCCCGCCTCGTCTCCTTGGATACCATGCCTCCGCAAGGAGTTTCATGCCTCCCTGCAGGGGGGCATGCGACGCCAAGTGCTGCAGTACGTTCAGTAGTGTGACACCTGCTAACGCTACAAGTATTCCACACTGTCTCCCGTGGGCCTCCTCCAACCCCTCCCCATCCCGGCAGCCATATGGGAGGACCTCTCTACCAACTTTATTACCGATTTACCCAAGTCAAAGGGGTACGATGCCATCATGGTCGTGGTTGACAAACTTTCAAAGTATGCTCACTTTATTCCATTAAAGTGCATGTTCACAGCTAAGGGGGTCGTCGACATCTTTGCCAAAGAGATCGTCCGCCTTCACAGTATTCCAAAATCTATTGACAGTGATCGGGACCCTCTATTTTTTAGTCACTTCTGGTCAGAACTCTTTCGGCTATAAGGAACAAAATTACAAACGAGTTCTGCTTATCATCCCTAATCCGATGGCCAAACGGAGGTTGTCAACCGTTGTTGGGAAACTAACCTTCGATGTTTTGTCGACGAGCAACCAAAGGACTGGTCCTTTTGGCTACCTTGGGCAAAACTATAGTACAATACCACTTGGCATTCCTCCATCAAATCCTCCCTCTTTGAAGTAGTTTACGGGGGTCGACCCCCTGCCCTTGTGACTGGGCTACCCAGTGAAATACAAGTGGAGGTAGTCGCCTCTGCTTGACTTGATCGTCAAGAGGCTCTTAAACAACTACAACATCATCTCTCTCGCATACAGAGTTGCATGAAACATCAAGTAGACCAGCACCATCCTGACATCTCTTTCTAGCCCGGTGACAACGCTTACCACAAACTTCGCCCCCACTGCCAACAATCGATAGCTCGCCGCATCCACCAAAAGCTTTCACCTCGTTATTATGGTCTCTTTCAGATTCTTTGCAGGGTGGGTGGCATGGCGTATCAATTAGACTTACCTACATCCGGCTCGTATCCATCTCGTGTTCCACGCTTTCCAATTAAAGAAAGCTCTCGGCAATCATACTCCTCACACCATCCTACCAGCAGACTTGGAGTACAGGACGAAAATTGATGGGGGAGGTGGTGACAGGGCCCATGATTCAAATGGCCCTATGGAGCAATGACTGAACATCAACGATTGTCTTCCACTCATCATCCATCCTCCTCCGGTGCTGCCCCCTGCTGATCACCGGTTTGGTATGGTCTACTCCCGTCGCCCATCGAATGTGCCCCCCATCCAGGCCGAGGAAACCATTGTCCCAGCTTCGTCTGATGCTCCTGCACCGCCACCAGACAACTTGCCCATTACACTGCGGAAAGGTACTCGTTCTTGTCAGAACACTCCTCTATTTACATCTTCATACAGAGGTCTATCAGCTCTAGAGACAATATCTATTTCCCACATAGTTGGTGATGCCAAATCTCATCCGGGGTGGTTGCAAGCGATGCGAGATGAATTGCAGGCTCTGGAAGACAATCATACTTGGCATCTGGTCCCCCTCCCTGCAGGCAAACAGGCAGTCGGCATCAAATGGATTTACACGGTCCGTCTGAACGCCAATGGCACTCTCCATCGACTCAAAACCCGCCATGTGGTCAAGGGCTTTGCTCAGACATATGGTGTCGACTATTTTGATACATTCTCTCCAGTTGCCAAGATGGCATCCGTTCGATTATCCATCTCTTTGATCGCTCATCATCACCGGTCGCTTCATCAACTGGACGTTAAGAATGTCTTCCTCCATGGATTTCTTGAGGAAGAGGTTTATCTGCAGCAGCCCCCCGAATTTTGTGCATCTGGCGCCGAGTCCCAAGTCTATCGATTACGTCGCTCTCTATATGGTCTCAAGCAGTCTCCTCGTGCTTGGTTTGGCTGAGTCAGCACCGTCGTCACCGACTCTGGGCTCTCTCGCAGTATGAAGGACCACATCATGTTCTACAGGACGACATCCACCGGCTGCATTCTGTTGGTCGTATATGTGGATGATATCACCACCACCGAAAGCGACTCTGCTGGAATCGCCCATCTCAAGGGGCATCTTCACCATCACTTCCACACCAAAGATCTCGGCTCTCTCACATACTTCCTTGGCATCGAGGTCTCCCGTTCTCCAGACACCATCTTCCTCTGCCAACGAAACTATGCGTTGGATATTCTGCCAGATGTTGGGCCGACCCAGGCCACCGCTGCTGACACTCCTCTTGAGCCTGGGGAACGGTCTCTCTATAACTACTCGGAACCATATTCACAACCAGAGTGGTACCGTCAGCTGGTGGGCAAACTCAATTATCTCACCATGACTCGTCCCGACATAGCTTGCGTTGTTGGCAAAGTGAGCCAATTCATAGAGCATCCAATCACCTCTCAGTGGGATGTTGTCCTCCGCATTGCCAAATACATCTAAAGATATCCTGCCTGTGGTCTTCGCTACTCCCACCACGCTCATCTAAAAATTAAGACCTTCTGTGATGCTGACTATGTTGGTTGTCTTGCTACCTGAAAATCTACTTCTGGTTTTGCCGTGTTCTTGGCAGGCAACCTCATCTCTTGGCGCAGCAAAAAACAGATTGTCGTCTCCCGATCCAGTGCGGAGTCTGAATACCGTGTCATGACCACCGTCACTACGGAGATCATTTGGCTTCGACATCTCCTCCAGGAGCTTGGCTTTCCTCCACAGACATCTGCTCATATCTGGTGTGACAATCAGGCAGCCACCAAGATTACTTCGAATCCCGTTTTCCATGAACGCATGAAGCATATCAATGTGGACTACCACTTTCTTCGCCACCACTTGGAGCACAATCATGTCAGCTTTAGCCACATCCCAACGGCGGACCAACTTGTTGACATCTTCACCAAGAGCCTCCCAGGAGCTCGTCTGGTCTCACTCAATTCCAAGTTGGGCATTCACAGCATCTGCGACCCAGCTTGAGGGGGAGTCTGTCTGGTCTTGTCTGATGTCATCTTTCTTTTGTGGGACTCGTGGTCCAAACCGGACATGTCCAACTTGAAGGGGAGTGTTAAACCCTGTTTTTATTATTCTAGGTATTTCCGAGTCCCACATCGGGATACTCCTCTATGTATTCCGTTTTCTCAGTCGATAAAAGAAGGCATCTGCCTCACCTTGAGGCAAGGAGATTTCATCTTCTACAATTTTCTACTATTAATTCTGCTATTTTTGGCTGGAATTATTCTGCTGTTTAGCTGGAATTGTGTTGTTGGGAAGGGAATACTGGATTGGGGTTCTGTCATCATTCGCATAGAGACTACTCATGATGCCCACTGTACTGAGTCATCTACTTCTCAAGGTCTTCATCAACAATGTCATGTGACAGAGTCCTTGCATTCATCCTCCCCTGGACTTGCACACAATATATGCTCGTGCTCATTTATGATGCTTTGACAATTCAGCTCACTTACTTCATGATGCCTTGATAACAAATACGACAATCCATGACATGGGATCTTCATTCTCACATCAATCTCCTCGTGTAGGAGGCTTCTTCAATCTCTCCATGTCAGGGGCACTAAAAAATATGTCCTACGGTAAAAAAATATATAGTTCATTGCATCTATCTATCACATATTTTGGGGACAAAAAAGAGGTTACAAAAAAAAATTGAACAAATCTGCATTTGGTATCTACGCAAATCTGTTTTGGGACAAAGCTTTGGTGGTTCTCGTGAAAAAGGCAGATCAAAACAGTGTTCTCAATACATCATCATAAAAAACTTTACTTAACTTCCTAAATTAGTAGATTAATAATTATTGACAAAAGAGTTCAGAATTCTCTATTAAGCATGTGTTAGATTCAACAATTTCGTTAATTTCTTTTTGATTTTGATATTACACCTACATTTATGTCACTAATAAAGTTGTTTTTAAGTGAATTTCATGTAGATGATATTTGCTAGAATATTTATATTTATTCTGGAAGCGTACACAAGTCATTGATCCACGTGATAATATTTGTTTAAAGTATTTTGGATGTGTTTGAAAGTATTATAGACACATTGTTCATACCCTACGTTTGTAAACATAGCGTATGGTTTGGGAACCCTGCGTTTGGAATAAAAAGTATGAATCATGTACCCTACGTTGTTGGAAAAGTATGAATCAACAACCCAGCGTTTGGGAAAACCCTAAGTTTAAAGGAATAAATGTATGCTTCATCAACCCTACTTTTGTAAATAGTCGTACGTTGTCAACTCTACTTTTGAAGTTGATCACTACGCGAAGGAACCCTACGTTTGACTGATCAACGATGGAGTTTTAAATTGAAGATATTATCCGCGTTTTCTGCAACGGTCTCGTCGGAAGTAAATATCACTTTTAAAGTTGTTTTACGACCGATTCAATGACTCGTATTCAACGGATTAAATCGTTCTTATTTCTAAGGGAAGTAACAACTCTCTTTAAATGATTTTGAATTCAAATATTCGCGATTTATTATGCGGTATTTCTAGAATCGTTTGACCTGGAGTTGTTCGACCTACAGTATAAATATTGAGATGTTCATTTTTTGAATATATAACATAGAGATATATGCATTGGAAAGAAGAAGCAGTGTGCTTGTAAACAACAATGTGTCGTCGCCTTTAGAGTTACACTTTAGAGACATACATGTTTATTCATGTGTGGTGTTTTATCTGCAGTTGTTTAAAGAAATTTTGTGCAACGTTGAAGATTATTTTGCTGTTGCTGTACGTTATTGAAGATCAAACACATCTTTCAGTTGCTAAAGCAACTGCGAGTGAAACCTGTGTTTTCAATCAAATCAATATCTATTGATTTATTGAAGTTCCGATTGCTCGGACTCAGTCATGGTGGTAAAGGAGTATCAACTTCTCAAACTAAGCTATGGATTTATGGTTCCCTGTAAAAGAACGAAAAGGCCTTATAAAAGCCTTATTTTAAAGGTATCAACTGTCTATACTCAGTTGCAGAAGTGCCCAGTAAAAGGACTTACTAGTGAAAATCACCAAACTCGTGCAGAGAGCTTTGGTGGAGTCCACTAGGGGATCTTTGTGCCATGAACCACTATATATCATTGTGTTCTTTTCCTTATTCATTTTCGCTGCTGACTCATCTTTAAGAAGGAGAGAATCGTTGCATAACAAGTGTATGAATTTAAAGGGTCACAATTCACCCCCTTTGTGACTTCGTCATAGTCATTCAGACCTATCCGACCCAACATTCTCTGCATCCCAAAAAGAAAATTTGAGACGACATGGAAAATCCAGTAAAACGGGCTTTCGAAAATCTGGAGAACCAGATCGGGATCATAAATCTATCAAGTGTTGAGTTTTTTTTTAAGTAAGTTTTTTAAAAAAAATATTTTTTTAAAACATGCTAGGTTAAAATCCAACAGTACTGTCATTACAGCAGTCTGGATTCTGACAGAAGCTCTCACCCAGAGCTCCCTTTTATAAAAGAGCTTACCCTGGAAATCATTCTGCATTTCCGATGTGGGATTCTGGTTCTTCCTTTCCTGCGCAGAACATTCTGCATTTCCGATGTGGGGTTCTGTTTCAAGTACGTGACTTAGAAAGACTAAAATATAAACTATAAGCTCAATATAAATGAAACTTAAAATATCGATTAAAAATATAAAAAATAGTTGAAAACAAAAATAATTTCGTAAAAAATGATGATAAAAAATAATTTATAAGCTTTCAAAACCACCTACTTGAAACTTAAAAATGTTTCAAGTACGTGACTTTGAAAGCTTATAAAATATAAACTACAAGACCAATGTAAATGAAACTTAATACATGGATTAAACATATAACAAATAGTTGAAAATAAAAAGAATTTCATAAAAAATGTTGATGAAAAATAATTTATAAGTTTTCAAAAACACCTACATGAAACTTAAAAATGTTTCAAGCACGTGACTTTGAAAGCCTATAAAATATAAACTATAAGACCGATATAAATGAAACTTAAAACATGGATTAAACATATAACAAATAGTTGAAAATAAAAAGAATTTCGTAAAAAATGTTCATGAAAAATAATTTATAAGTTTTCGAAACCACCTACTTGAAACTTAAAAATGATTCAAGTATGTGGCTTTGAAATACTATAAAATCTAAACTATAAGACCGATATAATTTAAAGTTAAAACATAGATTAAACATATAATAATTTATTTAATTATTAAATTAATATTATTAATAATTAATTATATAATAATTAATTAGTTAATTAGAAATTATTAATAATTAATTATATAATAATTAACCAATTAATTAGTAATATAATGACTTTTAATAATTACAATTTAATAATTATAATGAAAAATTATAATTTATAATTATATTAATAATTATATTACCAATTAACAAATTACTATATAATAATTTTTAATAAATACTAATTAATAATCATAATGAATAATTATAATTTATAATTATATTACTAATTAACTAATTACAAAAAGGGTCTCGACTCTATCTCAAAAATTAACTAATTATTATACAATTAATAGTTATATAATTGATAATTATATTATTAATTAACTAATCAATAATTAATAATTAATAATTAATAGTTATAATGAATAATTATAATGAATAATTATATTACTAATTAACTACTTAATTATTATATAATAATTTTTAATAATTACTAATTAATAATTATAATGAATAATTATATTACTAATTAACTAATTAACTATTATATAATTAATAATTATATTACCAATTAACTAATTAATTATTATATAATAATTTTTAATAAATACTAATTAATAATTATAATGAATAATTATAATTTATAATTATATTACTAATTAACTAATTATAAAAAGGGTCTCGACTCTATCTTTCTCAAAAAAATAACTAATTAACTATTATATAATTAGTAATTATATTACCAATTAACTAATTAATTATTATATAATAATTTTTAATAAATACTAATTAATAATTATAATGAATAATTATAATTTATAATTATATTACTAATTAATTATAAAAAGGGTCTCGACTCTATCTTTCTCAAAAAATTAACTAATTAATTATTATATAATTAATAATTATATTACCAATTAACTAATTAATTATTATATAATAATTTTTAACAAATACTAATTAATAATTATAATTAATAATTATAATTTATAATTATATTACTAATTAACTAATTATAAAAAGGGCCTCGACTCTATCTTTCTTAAAAAATTAACTAATTAACTATTATATAATTAATAATTATATTACTAATTAACTAATTAGTTATTATATAATTAATGATTAATAAATACTAATTAACTAATTACAAATTATATAGTTAATAATTATATTACTAATTAACTAATTACAAATTATATAGTTAATAATTATATTACTAATTAACTAATTAATTATTATATAATTAATAATTATATTACTAACTAATTAATTAATTATTAAATAATTAATAATTATATTACTAATTTACTAATTATATTACTAATTAACTAATTATTTGTTATATAGTTAATTATTAATAATTTTTAATTAACTAACTAATTATTATACAATTAATAGTTATATAATTAATAATTATAATTAGTAATTATAATGAATAATTATAATTAGTAATTATAATGAATAATCATAATTAATAATTTTAATGAATAATTTTAATTTATAATTATATTACTAATTAACTAATTAACTATTATATAATTAATAATTATATTACCAATTAACTAATTAATTATTATATAATAATTTTGAATAATTACTAATTACTAATTATAATGAATAAATATAATTTATAAATATATTACTAATTAACTATTAATAATTATATTACTAATTAATTGGTTAATTATTATATAATTAATTATTAATAATTTCTAATTCACTAATTAATTATTATATAATTAATTATTAATAATATTAATTTAATAATTAAATAATTTATTATATGTTTAATCCATGTTTTAACTTTAAATTATATCGGTCTTATAGTTTAGATTTTAGAGTATTTCAAAGCCGCATACTTGAATCATTTTTAAGTTTCAAGTAGGTAGTTTCAAAACTTATAAATTATTTTTCATTAACATTTTTTACGAAATTCTTTTTATTTTCAACTATTTGTTATATGTTTAATCCATATTTTAAGTTTCATTTATATTGGTCTTATAGTTTATATTTTATAAGTTTTCAAAGTCACGTGCTTGAAACATTTTTAAGTTTCATGTAGGTGTCTTTGAAAACATATAAATTATTTTCCATCAACATTTTTTATGAAATTCTTTTTATTTTTAACTATTTGTTATATGTTTAATCCATGTATTAAGTTTCATTTATATTGGTCTTGTAGTTTATATTTTATAAGCTTTCAAAGTCACGTACTTAAAACATTTTTAAGTTTCAAGTAGGTGGTTTTGAAAGCTTATAAATTATTTTTAGCATCATTTTTTTACAAAATTATTTTTGTTTTCAACTATTTTTTATATTTTTAATCGATATTTTAAGTTTCATTTATATTGGTCTTATATTTTATATTTTATAGTCTTTCAAAGTCACGTACTTGAAACAGAATCTCACATCGGAAATGCAGAATGTTCTGCGCAAGAAAGGGAGAACCAGAATCTCACATCGAAAATGTAGAATGATTTACAGGATAAGCTCTCTTATAAAATGGAGCTTTGGGTGAAAGCTTCTGTCAGAATCCAGACCGTTGTAATGACAGTACTGCTGGATTTTAAATAGTGGATAAATTTTGCTGAAAATTTTATTTTTATTTTTTGTTTTGTTTACCCAGCATGTTTTACAAAAATATTTTTTTAAAAAAACTTATAAAAAAAAAATCATAAGTGTTCTTTCTTCCCTATGGTGTGAAACCATGCAACCAACACTCACTTCCTCATGCCCACCAGATGCAAGTAGACATGAAGAGGTTTTCTAAAAGTGCCTAAATTGCACTGGACAAAACTTCCATCTTTAGAACTGACTGCTTAATGCATCCAACAAATAGCAGATTCTTGGTGTTGAATCTTTAAATGTGAATACAGTTCTAAGGAGAGAAAGAAATATCTTATCCAATGGATAGAAAAACGAAACCTCAAATGTGAAGCGTCGTCCACTTAAACCCTTCAAAACTTGTTCATTAATGGCACACGGTATTTTGATTTTCAAAAGTATCGTTATACAAATGAATGCTTGGAGACTCAATCAAACTTATGAGAACGAAACCCCTCAAAATTAAATCAAACTTCCACTGTGATCAAATTGAAAAACAAATGATTTATCCGTAAAGAGAAATGTTTTGGCTTAATAGTGCACGGGGAAGCGAAAATAAGTTTATTGGTAGTTTTTTCTAAAAACTTCATATTGTTGTAAAGAAAACATTCCCGGTCAAAAAATTAAAAGCATCTTTTTGACAAGGAGAGCAGCTATCCAGACAAATGATCAACAGAACAAGCATAGAACACCTAAAGCAATTAAAGAGCATCATCCGACAAAAGGCTCAAACTTGCCATTAATATAATACAGGCTGAACTTCCTAGTGGAGAAAAGGCCCGATGATAAGTTCGCACTGGTTTCAGCATTCGTACACTCGACTCCAGTTCTTTAGAAATCAAACTAAGATCATCACACCACCAAAAATTGAGACACTCACAGCATAACGAGATAAATTTCATCAAACGTGCGCTTGCAGCGAAGCACAGAAGATTTACCTTTGAATGCGCGGTAGAGTTGGATAGCATCATCTCGCGGTGATGAAAGAGCGGGAGGGACGGTCAGGGATGCCATCACTCCATCTTCAGATCAATCGATTACAAACACTGTACCGTTTAGAATTAAACCCCAGGCCGTCAACAACCACCCGACAATTTTCATTCCACTCGGCTTCGACGGGAAAGGATCACGCCAACGGAAAGTCTTCCTCCCGGAAAATATCTTATCCTCGTCCTGCTATTGTCCACAGATCCGGTGAATAGAGATATTAATGATCATTGAGCGTTGATTATAATTAGTACGTCGCCCCGCCCTATAAATCAATTCCTAATTTCAAATGTAAATCATGATTTGAAAAGTTCAGAATAAAAATTAATTTAAAATATGTTAAAATTACAAGTTAGTGGTAGATATTATTGGAACATTTGTAGAACTTGTCGATACATCATCATAATAGTAGAAAAAAGAAATGAGATGTGAAAAGGAATGAAAAATTATTCTAACCATGGGAAAATCATATACATTTCACATAAGAAAAAATAATAATGAATATTGAATTAAGTATATTTCATTGTGAATGACGACATTAAAGAAATAGTTTGAAATGAAGAGAACATTACAAAATGTTTACACGTAAGCCTTTGTTTCTGAAAAGAATGTCGACTTATGTAACAACATAATTTGTTTTCTAAGCGTATCTCGTGAAGGCTGCCAGTAGGGGTGTGAGTCATTGCTGTAGTGGAGCCCCTATTCTGGTTGTTGGGTTGACAGTGATGTGGATCCATGCAGCAATTAGAATAAGTGGGTAAAAAAATGAAAAATCTATTGTATAAGGGGGATTGTCATCGGAAATAGAAAAATTGTGAAAAAGGCATGGTTAAACAAATTTTTTATTAACTCTGATGAAAGGAGAGTTCATAGTGGAAATATAAATTTAACAGGTAATGTGAAAATAACAGAATCATTCAGGTTTTTCCACTACCTTGTAATTGCATCACAGAGTTTCAGTCAATAGTTCTAGCATAAATATTGATGTTTATATTTGTAGAAGTTTACCGGTCATTGAAAGTCATTCGATATCGTAGAACTAACCAATTTAGTTGTCACCTTGTATTGAATCTTTAACTTTAAAAGCTTCCAACACATTTTTCTACAAACACTAATGTTTAAAAATAAGAATAAACTAACCAATTTAGTTGTCACCTTGTATTGAATCTTTAACATTAAAAGCTTCCAACACATTTTTCTACAAACACTAATGTTTAAAAATAAGAATAAATATTAATGAATATTGAAAACATTTTTGTAGAAGAGTTCATTATAAGTGACAAATGCAAGGATAAAGGTGGAATGTTGTAGCTAACATGAAGTGTCGGTATGAAATATGTGCACAATGCATTGTGTCAAATCTATTTTGCAGGACCCATTGTTTTACGAGTTTGACATGGCTACTCGGGACCCACTATGTCGGATGCTTGCCGGTAAACATCTTGAACATCATCGACTGAACCCATCCGACAAAGCCCGACGTCACACCAATTCACAACCACAGAGAAACACCACCAACATGATAACAAAACACCAAAGTTGAAGCCACGCAAAGCTACAAAAATAAGAACGTCACCATGAGCAGTGACATGTGAGAAACCAAAGCATCATACCGCCATAAGTCTCACCCATACCACCAACACAAAAACCACTACGGAACAACACCTTCACAATCTAGCCAAGAATAACTTTTTCATAATAAAACTCCCTGGAAGGTTGCCACAGCATTGAATAATGCTCCAAACCCTGTAGAGAAACGCCTTCAGCTGAAGTTGCCAAGCAACTACCCCAATACTATTTTGATCAAAATTGATTTATCCATTACCACTTCATGACCATCCATGTTGTTTACTGCATTGATGAATCTATATTACACCCCATCTAATATTTTGGTCACTTTAATTCTAAAAAAATGGCACTCAATTTGAAGAATTTTCATCTTGGTTATTTATTTATTTTTAGATCTATGATGATGATCTACTAGATTTTCCAAATATCATATAAAATAGTACAACCAGATACATAGATAATGATATTTAATTATAAAGATCAAAGTATGGTACTTATCAAAGATTTGGTCAATTCATATATAATAGTATTAATATCCTTCAATATATCAGGATCATAATTATGAATTTTATAAGGTTTAATCGTAACTGTATATTTTTTACATTAAAAGGTTCTTGAAGTAAGATTACATTCAAATTATAATGAAGAATGATGATGATAATACAGAGAGCAAATCAATGTATATAACGAAGAATAATGATAATAATACAGAGAGCATATGAAAGATTAATGAGAACTACTGCACAAAAAAATAAGATAAGTTTTCATAAATCATTAAAGCAATATTAAAAATTAAATGAACCATTTTATCCACTGAAATTCCATCATTGAAACATGATTACACAAATAAACTGATGATTCCTATTCACCTAAAATCATAAAAACCAAGGAGAATCAATGAACTAAGATGATAGAATAATAGAAAAACTGATGGAAGCGAAAAACTATTGAGTATACAACATATAATATAATTTGGATTGGTGGAAAAAAATTACATCATGCTTGTAATGTAACACCTTTATACAAATCAATAATCAAGAGTACAAAAAATCCGCAAGAGATAAAAAGAAATACATTCTCTAGTGAATAATGTAAGTTGGGCATACCTAAACTGAAAATCATTTTGAAGTGGTGGAACAAAGTGTAAACCCTGAAAAAATGAATAGGTGAATAAATATCATCTCCGAATGAAATAGTTGTTGCAATTAATGAAATGGAAGAACAAATGTATTGTAATGACATAATAAAACATCTTAAACAAATAGAAATACTAAAAATTTAATAGTATAAATAAAATAACCAGGTCTCTGATACAAATCTTTTTCTCAGTGTATATAATGAAGAACGATGATAATTATACAGAGAGAATATGAAAGATTAAATGAAAACCATTGCACAGAAAAAAAAACATGTTTTCATAAATCATTAAAGCTATAGTAAAAATCAAATAAACCCTTTTAACCACTGAAAAAACGTCATTGAAACATGATTATGATTCCTGTTCACCTGAAATCATAAAAACTGAGTAGAATCAATGAACTAAGATGAAATAATAATGGGAGGCATTATTCATTTGATTGAAAAAACTAATGGAAGAGAAAAACGGTTAAGCAAATAAAAATATTAAAAATTTAATAGAAGAGATAAAATAACTAAATCTCTGATACAAATGTTTTTCTTAGTGTATATAATGAAGAATGATGATAATAACACGTAAAGAATAATAAAATATGTTTGCATAAATCATTGAAGTTATTGTGAAAATTAAATGAACCCTTTTATCCACTGAAAATTAAATGAACCCTTCAATTAATGTACATTTAACCAAAAAGTGAAATCAATCCATTAAAATTCATTAATGATAGGGATTTGAAGGTGATGCTAATAGACCATGAGACTGTAATGGCTCTAGGAGGCTAAATAAAGTGAAACACGATGTTGTCTTCAACTAATAATGAAAAGAAGACATTAAAAGGATAATAGTCCCAGCCACGAGTTCATAACTAAGGCCAGTTGAAACAAATAATTAAATCAGGAAAAAACATGAAAAGCGTGAAAAGATCAAACAAAACATGAAAATAATGAAACATGTAAAGCATGATTAAATCCAAAAAAACTCAAACAAATAATCAGGAAAATTATACGAGCTAACATACAAAGTATTCTAGGATTTCCAGGTACCGACTTTAACTGAACCATCAATTTCCTATTCAAAAACACATTCTTTGATGCGAACCCATATCCCGAAGAACAAATGAATAAAAAAAGAAACTATGCATTTACACATAAAACCAAAATGAAGAGAGGTTGAGGCCAGCCGAATCTTCTTAGAGAAGATGAACCTAGATTCTTTTGAAGAGGAAGACCTTGAATCACGCAACACTATTTAAGTTATCGGTTTCAACCAATATTGATGAAGATGCTTAAATAATTGAATCCAGAGCACTGAAGATGGGATCTGGAGACCGTCATTTGAGTCTTAATGATGATGTCCAAACTGAAACATAGCGTGAAGATGAAATTCTATGAAAATGTTAAGGGTGGTTGAGGAGGTAGAGGGAGCCTAGAAATGGGTTACCGAGCCAAGCTGTTAGTTGATACAGAGCTCCTAGACCTCTGATTGAGAGAGACCGACACCCAATATTTTCAAAGAACCCTGAGTCGATGACAACAATAGATTCTTGAATAAGATTTAAATCCACTACGAATCGCGTTCATTGCTGTATAATCAGAGCAGGCGAAGGAGGCGGAGGAGACATAGGCGAAGGTGGAGGCTAAGTAGGCGGAGGCAGAGGCAGAGTAGGTAGAGGCGGAGGCGGAGGCAGAGAAGTAGGAGGTGTCGAGGGTAGTTGAGAAAGTATAGGGATCCAACAACATAGGTAAGAACCCTAGGTCTAGAGGAAGGAACCTGAGAGCGGTGGAAGATGGAAGAGAAGAAGTGTTCGAAGATGAAGAAGTAATCGTAGGTGAGGGGAGGAATCAATTTTTAGCGGTAACCCTCAGAAACCCTGGGATAGGGAGAGGGAAATCATGAGAGGGAGAGGCTTGATGTGGAGGGGATGATAGCAGGAGGAGACAATATATTTAAGAGAATCAAGGAGAGGGCGACACGTGTCCTGAAACAACCCATCTTTAGAATAAATATAGATATCATGAAACCTATATATATATATATATATATGGGAGAATGACAACAGGGGATCAAAACTGGGCCCTAATCCCTATTAAAGACCGCTAGTTATCGTGTCCAGTTCCCCTTTTCACAGGATGCTTCGTTCATGTGTTGAGATGATGACGCATGTTCATTTTTCCATGTGGCATGATCCTATTGTTTTGATTTACTGGAGGGCATTTTCGTCTTGTGGAAAACAAGGTACGCACGAAATGAAGCATTGCGCAGGGACCGACATTTTTTTGCAGTCGTGCTATGAAGGATTGCGGGCAAGGTGTGTCGGGATTTTCACGGTAGGTGTGCTTTGAAGTATTACAGGACGATTTGGCATTTTCACTGGTTTTCATCATAATGGGTACCGTCGTGGCATAATTTTTCATTTTTGCGAGGATGGGTTTCACTGGGTGAGGTTTGCATGACTGCGTGTGGTTTGAGGGATTGAAGCTTTTTCAGTGGGTTCGTCATTGGGTTTCAGATCATCCTATGCAATTCGTCAGAGCCGTAGTAGGGTTTGCAGTGCTGGATTTTGGTTCTTTTTATAATGGATAATTAATGTATTTCAAATTATATTTGAAGTTTGTTTACTATTATTTTGTGGTAATTCTATCCAAGATCATTTGATGAAGTTTGCAATGGTTGTTTAGTTTTACTGCATTGTGGAAGTTCCACTAGTTTTTTTGTAGTGGAACTTCTGACCCTAGAAGTAAGTTTCACTTTTACTACTTGAGGTTCCACTGAAAGTCCCACTGGAGATCCCACTGGAGCTCCCACTGGAACTCCCACCGGGTAGTGGAAAATTAATTCAATGTAAAATTGTTTATACAATTTCAAATGCTAAATTAAATAATTTTTATAATAACAATGTGTAACAATTGAAATTCATATTTTTTTTAATTATATTTAACAATAATATTAGTTTTAGAAATATACATTTTTGTTGTAGTGTAAAAATTCCACCAGAACTTTCACTGGAACTTCCACTGGTTATATATATATATGTAAAAAATTATTTTCATAATTATATATTATTTAGTTTCATTTCTATTCATATAGTTTATATATTTTTAAATGGATTAAATCCTATTATAAAATTAAAGTACTTTGCTTGAACTTAAGTTTTTTTGTTTCAAGTTGTTGCAATAGTGTTGATGTTGATGTTGAAACAACTTCTATTAAACCGGTTAAAGGGATAATGTTCAAGTCACTTGATAAATCACAATCCTTTTATGTCACATTTTGGGGAGTAAATGGGTTCAGTGTACACTGAAAATACTCTAATAAAAGGAGAAAGGATAAATCAATTGTCACATCAATACTTTTTGCACGTTGCAAAGAAGGTCATAGGAAGGTTGACAAATGTGATAGCATGGTGAAATTTCCTCGGGTCAAGACACATACATGTTGCCCAGTTAGAATGAGGATTAGTTTATTGTCTTCTGGTCAATATGAATGTACTATATTTATTGAAGAGCATAATCATTCCTTGCACAACCCTAAATCAATTCATATGATAAGGTCCCATGGAAAAATAAAAAAAGTATATACAGTTGAGTTAGATGTGAATGCTTCAGTAGGTATTAAACTAAATGATTCCTTCTCCTTGGTGATAACTATTACAAGGGGTCAAAAAGTTATTGGGTACATGCGTGTTGATCAGTTGAATTTTTTAAGGTCTAAATGAGAAAGAGAATTTCTTCATGGTGATGCATGTTTCATGTTAGAGTACCTAGAAAAAAAAGTCAGGATAATCCATCATTTTTCTATACTATATAGTTTGACGTGAATGGGAAAATTAGTAATATTTTATGGGTTGATCAAAAAGTGAAGACAGGTTATGAGTTGTTTGGAGATGTTGTTGTTTTTTACACTACTTTCAGCACTAATAAAGAGTTCAGGTCGTTAGGTGTCTTTGTGGGGTTCAATCATCATCAGGAAATTGTCATTTTTGGGGTGGATTTGTTATATGATGAAACTGTGACTTCGTTTACTTGGTTGTTTCCATTTTTTTACAAGTGCATCACATGAAGCGACCTTAAACTATTTTTACTAATCAGGATGAAGTGATGGGAAAATCCATTTGTGAAGTTTTAGTGGGAACTTGACATTGCCTTTGTTCATGGCATTTGATGCAAAATGGCATTAATCATCTAGGTAATTGGATGAAAGATGGATCTAGTTATTTTAGCTATATTTAAGAAGTGTATGTTCCAATAAAATGATGCAAATAAATTTTATTATGAGTGGTTTTCTCTTAGAGGAGAATATGGGGATGAGAAATTGTAGTGGTTAGATGATGTATTTTTATTGCGATAAAAGTGGGCACATTGCTTTTTGAAAGACGCTTTAACATTAGGTATTCGCATCACTCAATTAAGTGAAATTTTTAATGGATTTCTTAAAGATTATTTTCATCACAAGTTAAGTGTTGTTGACTTCTTTAAGTAGTTTGAGAGATTGTTGGAGAAAAATTGGTATCACAAAACAAATTCAGAATTTGAGATGCGGGATAAATTGCCTCGTAATTTTTACCCTTATCATGCATTGATGTGTCGTGTTTCTACTAGATATACACTCAAGTTATTTAATTTATTTCAACATGAATATCAAATGATTGGTGCTTGTTTTTTGATATCATGTATTGAAATTAGAGTTTAATTCATTTATGTTATTGTAATGGTTGGCTGTGAAGATCAATTTTGTGTATCATATGAAGCTTCCAATGGAGTTTCTGAATGTTGTTGTCGAAATTTTGAGTCATTTGAGTATCTTTATTGTCATGCTTTAGAAATTTATGAGTGGATTGATGTGAGAGAAATACCTAAACAATATATTTTGGGGAGATGGACCGAATTGGTTAGAAATATTGTGATGTTTGAAAGATATTCTATTGAAGTAATTGCTGATAAAAAATCAGTTATAGAAAAATGTTATAAAGATTTAACACGAATGAGAATGAAGTTAATTACCATAGCTTGTGATATAGATACGAGTTATGACATTACCTTTTCTAATTTCAGTAATTTTGAAAAGGAGTTGACTATCATAAATACATCATCAGATAGAGTTAATGGTTGTGATAGTTCAGATTTTTTTTAAGAAAGACTTATTTTAAAAAGAAACCAAATAGGAAAGGGGAGATAGAATGGAAATCTTTTTAGATAATGACTGCTAAGTGGGGACATAGTTGAATAAAAAAAAGTGAAATGCTATGATGATAGTATGATTTCATTTTATGATGTATTTCATTTATAAGAGCATTTTTCTATTCTTAATGTGGTATCTGATAGCATTTATCTTTTTATGTAGGGAATTTCAGAGCAAGCCAAATCGGATTTTGGTGTTGCGGCAAGAAAAGTAGTTTTAAATGCAATTTTTTTATCAGAATTGTTTTCTATAACTGCTGTAATTGTGTTATTTTTTTTCAGGAAGACTTATCAACCAATTTAGAACTTCAGCTTTGGAGGTCGACTGCCATAACATTGGAAGAGGCCAAATAGTGTAGAGAACATTGGATGGTAGTTGTTTTTCAAATTGTAACTACTAGATTGAAGCATTTATAGGCTACAATATTTCATAGTTCACTTGGTTTAAATGGATTGGGATTGGGATACCATTTCAATAAATTATAAATGTGTTGTATGTATTTGTGTTGTGTGCAACTTTGAAAGTGATGATAGTTGTTTTTCAAATTGTAACGACTAAATTGAAGCATTTATAGGCTGCAATATTTCATAGTCCACTATCAGTTGTAATCAGTAAAAGGTAGGTAAAGGTATAGGTGAATGATCTAATTAAAAAAATACATCATTTATACTAGAAAGCATAGAGTTTATAAAGCTACTTGCAACCTTTTCCAGTAGGAATCCCAGATCTCTCAAAATATAAAAAAATAACATGTTTCAGCCATAAATTCAAAAGAAAATTAAAAATCTGAACATCTCTGGACAAAGAAAATTTTGGAGAAAATATCCATGATAATATTTGATATAAAAATAAGGATCAAACAAGAATATTTTCTAAAAAAAATCAATAAAATCTTGAAAAAGATCATAAACACAATCCTATACAGCTATAAAATTTCTACCACAGAAGAAGTTTTCAGGGGAAATAGTGGTGTAGTGGTGTTATTTGTGAAAAGGTATAGAATTTATAGTATAGTATGTCTCTTATTGGTCTAAGGAGAGAGTATACATCAAGGGGAAGATAACAACATCAAGTAAAGAACAGTTTCTGGCCTCAAAATCCTAAAAAGAACTTTGAGATGTTTTTTTTTGAATGTTTACAAGAAGCTTCTGGGAGATGCAGTGAAGATCAACATATATCAGATGACTGTGTTTTATTTATACCAAAAAATGTAATCAACATTATAAAAATAGAAAAATTAGGAATTAATATTAGTAGGATAAAATTATAAAAGTTTCTTTTAAAGGATTCACAATTGAGCATTCAAGATGAAAATAACTTATGGAATAAAATATTTTTCCATCATGGATATAATGGAAAATGAGGATTTTGATCAAGGAAGAGGCTATGAGAAACATTTCCATCATGAAAGAGGGTACTTCTACGGTTTTAATAACTTGAAAAAAGGAAAAATTGTGGGAAACAAATCACAAAGGAGTTGATATAGAAATAAAGAACCATTAGAGTTGTTACACACTAATTTCAATTTAAAATGACAAAGAAGTCACCAAATATAAACCATTGTAATTACCAACACCAAATATAAACCATTGCAATTACCGACACCAAATATAAACCATTACAATTACCAACACCAATTATATACCATTGTAATTACCAACACCAATTATAAACCATTTCAATTACCAACACCAATTAAAACAGCAAAACCAAATAATGAAATATTGATACCAATAAAAACAAACCACCATCAAAGTGGGTTGTATAACTATTTAAAAACCTATAAACAATCAAATTTAGTTTCTAGCAACAACCATTAAAGTGGGTTATATAAATGTTTAAAAACCTTAGAACCATTTCAATTCAAATTTGATGTCAGATCCATTTAACTCGGATATTTAAGTTGTTATATTGATTCCAATGGCATTATTTCTAGAAGGAAACTCCTACTTCTATATGATGTTTCACTCTAGATGTATATAGGTTCTGTATGGAAACAATGTGCCATATATAGATGCAGGTCATCAATTTCATCTTGTGATAGCTTCTTATTATACCCTTAATCCATTGTTATCTTATCTATGAGATAACAAACAATTATCCAGTAGTCCAATGTTGCATCCCCCTTCTGAGGAGTGTCTTTAACTATGAACAAAATTGTGGGAGAAATCTTCTATAAGTATTTGGGGCTCTATTGTTTGATGATTTCTTCAATAAATGTTTTCTGCAAGTTGTAGAAATTGTATTCAGTCAGTTGGTTTATATGAAAATGCATTTGATGTCGAATAGGATAACATTTACCAATTGTAAAGAATCCTCCTGATAACAATCAGTTATAGAAACACCCTTTCGTGGTTTCATGGAGTTATAGTGGCTGATTTTTTTTAAAATATCAAACTTGAGCAATGTACAATGCAGATTTGATGTGTTGATGGGGATGAACATTTTTCCATTCAACTGCATTTCTTCCTTTATTGGTTTCTCTAAAAAACACTCTATCAAATTTTTGTTTTTACTAGATATTATGACCTATAAAAATGAATAAAGTTAGACAAAATCTTAATTAATATATTTACAACTTCAATAAAATAGAGAATATTACATTCACCATGGCAACACTTATAATCATAGTTGATTTATCTGGGAAAATTCCAGCTATTTTCCCTATTTCACACTTTTTTTTATAATATCAGTATAAGAATATATAACCTAATATCAATAAAAAATAATGGAGGATGTTATACTAATTGAATATTATTTTATAGTAAGCTTGATTGAATTAAATACTCACCCTAATACTTGACATACCTTTGCTAAAAAGTGAGAAAATCTCATCTAATGAAACCAAATTCAAGTTGTTATTAGCTTCCCAAACATATTCACTACATTATAATAATAGTAAATTATAAGAAAACATATAAATTTCAGGGGAATTTAATATAAATCCTTTAAATTAAGGGCAGACATACCAAGTTGGTTCCATCTGTAAAATATTCTCTAGCTGCTCGTAGTCTTTTTTTTTTGCAGACGTTTACTCTGCCTAACCCATTTAGGTATAACTGGAAGCCCTTTAACATATTTTTTTTTGTTTTTTTCTACGAAACACTGCCTAACTAAATGTTTTTTTCTAGCTGAGTTGGTTCTATCTAAGTTGGTTTTTCTACTGTTTTTGTTTGACGTGCAACTGTTCTTCTTCTTGTATTTCTAGTTTTATACTGATATGATGAATCTAATTTCTTCTATTTTCTAGCTCTCGACTTTACATTTCTAATCATTGATCTGGTTCAGTGAATTTCAGTTTTTGTCTATTCTGTTTGGCTGCTTTGAGGTAGAGGTGTGGTTTTTTCAGCACCTTCTTGCACTTAATCTGTAGCCTGCCGGATCCCAATTTCCTTGGTTTCTTTTTTATGGTTTTCCTGTGTTATGGAAAGGGTTAGTTCGATCTGTTCCACTTTGGGGAGAGATGTGGTTTTTTCAGCAGGATCCTCTTACATCCCAGCTTCATTTGTACCCATTGTCTGGGCTTCCTCCTTTATAGAAGGACGCATTTCATCTCCAGAAATGATACCTTCTCTTATACTTCCATCTTTGTTGGAATTCTCATTTACCAATATATTCAGTATTTTAATTTTTTTTCTTCTAACTTTTGATTCTATTTTATGTAGTTTTTAGGGCTGACTTTTCTTTTGTAAGAACTGTTATTTTATCATCCTCTGGTTCCACCTTTTTTACTGGACAACACCAACTTCCTTAATCATTGTTGGATCCTCCTCAATTTCATATTCTTTTTGTATCTATAATATTTTTGTTTTTTAAATACTTTTGGTTTAGAAAACTATTAAATTTATACTCTAATTGGTAAAGTTACCTCACTAGCTGCAACTTGATGAATCTTCAGTTTTTTTTACAACAGCATCAAAATCCAACAGGCTCTACTTTGTGAATGGTGGATTGACCGCTTGTTCATTTCCTTTAACTATTCCACTTTCCTCAAAATACCAATACTACAATAATAACAAGCCTATGAAGAGTACATTATACATTGAAGTAAAAAATAAATATTAATCCTTACCAATAATGCGATAATCACTCCTGTAATCTTTGCACGATGGTTATGAAATTCTTTAATTGATCTCATCAACTATTGGTGGATTGCATGAGCCCACCTTAGTGTTTTCATGTCTCTCTCAGTATCTACATAATTGATAAAACCCCAACTCAAGTAAGAACCTGTATTAGGAAAAAAATAGTCGCATATGTGTATAAACATAGTAGTGCTGCTGTGTCAAGATGATCGACTTCTTCATTTCCCTTTATTACTTCCAAAAGAGATGATTTCATTGCCTTTTGTGTCAACAACTTCACACTTTTTTAAAATCTCCTTACATACAATGATGCCTTGGTTGGTTTGAATGAGTACGAGTCCTCCATTTCTATTTGAACTTCTATTATTCCAAAGATCCTTTGTACATTAGCTTTAGAGAAACATCTTTCCACTACATCGAATCAGAAATCACTTGTTGATGGACGTAGTTATCGAATACATACAAAACAGAACTGTCAAATTTTTTAAAATCCAATGATGGTATAATATTAGATATGAATGGTTGAAACACATTCTAAAAATGAGTATTATGCAAAGAATTTGTATTTCCTTCTTTTAGTTTTTGTTTGATTTCTTTTAAAAATCTTTGTAAAGAGGTAAAATTAGACCTGAAATACACACCTGAAAATTGAAAGTAAGACCTTTCCTTGGAATCAAAAAACTTACAATATAAAGAATAGAATAATTCCATACTGAATCCTGTAAAAATTTCACTACAATTTTGGGGAATCCAAAAAATTATAGTATAGAAGGTAGAATAAGTCTAACTTCCAATAGAGTTTCAGTGGAAGTTCTAGTGGGAGTTCTAGTGAGAGTGCCATTGGAAGTTCTAGTGGGAGTGACACTGGAAGTTCCAATGGGAGTGCCACTAGAACATCAAGTGGGAGTGAGACTGGAAGTTCCAATGGTAGTTCCACTAGGAGTTCCATTGGAAGTTCCACTGAAACTCCCATTGGGAAATAACCAGTGGTAGTTCTAGTGGAAGTTCCAAAGGGATAAAAAACAAAAAATTCACTTATGAATCATGTAATATTTTACTAAAAATATTTTTTTGGGGATTCCACAAATTACACTATAGGTTTGGAAGGTTTAATATGAGTGGAAGTTCAGTGGAAGTTCCACCAGAAGTTCCATCAGAAGTTTCAATGGGATAACACTAGATTTTTTACTTAAGGTAGATTTGCAATGCAATTTGGTAGAATAGATTCAAATGGAAGTTCTAGTGGAACCTCCAGTGGAAGTTTCAGTGGAACCTCCAGTGAAAGTTTCAGTGGTATAAAATGACACAAAATTCACTTATGAATCATGTAATATTTCACTAAAAATATTTTTTTGGGGATTAAACAAATTAAACTATAGGTTTAGAAGGTTTAATATGAGTGGAAGTTCCCCTAGAACTTCCCCTAGAACTTCCAGTGGAAGTTTCACTAGAACTGTCAGTGGAAGTTCCACTAAAAGTTCAGTAGAAGTTCCACTGGAAGCACCACTGGAGGTTCCAATGGAAGTTTCAGTGGAACCTACAGTGGAAGTTCTAGTGGAACCTGTAGTGGAACCTCAGGGGACATTCCAGTGAAACCTCCAGTGGAATTTTGCGTGGAACCTCTAGTGGGGAACAATAAAATAATCCTATCAAACTTGTAAATATTACAAAATGGGGAAATTTCAATGGAAGATTTAGTAGAACTCCCAATGATACTTTCATGATTACAATTGAAAAATACTATCTTTTTCCTCTATTCACACCATTTACAGTGACTTCAAAATGGGGAAATTAGAGTTTATTGAATTAAAAAATGACAGATAGACAACATTCATAGAAAACTACTCATAAGACAAAAGTATGAAATAAGGAATCATAACAAAAGAAATGGAATAAAAATTTTCAAGTACATATTTCATAAAATATAACTAAACTACTCCAACTTCTTCAGCCATTACTACCTATTTTGTACAAAAAAGACTATTGGAGACTAAGACGAAACACCACCAGAGTCAGGTAGTTATTGGAGAAGAAAAACCACGCCTTTGCATTGGATGAGACTTGGGGATAACATGATACTGCCTTCAGTGGAGTTTTCATCACCGCCGTAGTCATTGGATTCCCTAAAGTTTTTTCCAGAGTATCTCACTTTTTCATTGTCACCACAGTGTCAGATTTGAGGGTTTCACTATAGTCGTCGTAGCCTAAGGGAGCCGAAGTCGATCCGTCTCACAAAACATGAAGGAAAAATCGTCTGAGAATTCAAATGGAAGGAATGCCATAAAGAAACAATCAGATGGTTGAAAATAGAATAGGACACATGTCATAATCCCGGGTCTGTACTGGATATTCCAGTTAAAGGGTTAACCAGAGACTATTTTGGTCCATTAAGGACCTCCCCAGTTATATGAACAATGATTTTATAAAACTTAAAAAGGTCCTTACCTGACATTAGGGGCCAATTTTGGTCCCAAATTGTCATTCTCCCTATATATACACTTTTGGGTCTCAATCTTGAGGTTCATGTTCCGATTTCAAAATATTTCACAATTTTAATCATATTTGTTGTCCCATTTTTTATTATGAAGATAATTTTTAAATCATAAAATTATCAAAAAATCAAGTATTTATTAAGAATTCCAAAATTGTTATTTTTTCTATTATCATTTTCATTTACAGATAAATAGATCTAGAAAATGGTTTCATCAGTAAATTTCTTTTAAAAAAAATTTAAAAAACTCATTAAATCATTTTATTCATTTTATAGAAGCATTTTATTTCATTATAAAACTTTCAAATTGTGCAACATTCAGTTTTATTTCATTTCATACATTTTTATTTCATCATGTTTAGTTTTATTTTTTTTGTTAAAACCAAAAGGTTGTATGATGACCATAATCAAGAGAGGGTATGATGAGTTGATAGTCACTATTGAAGACTTATGAAGATTGTGTATTACCAAAAAGTTCGAATTTGTTGACTATGACAAGTGTGAGTGAAGAGGGTGGATAAGAGATGAATAAGTTGTATGGCATGACAATATCTGAAGAAGGCACATGGCTGAAGACATTGAAGTCTTGGTGATGTTGACTGTTCATAAATGATTTGGAGAGCTGGTGCACATAGATTCCCAATAAGATAGATGCAAAGAGACATCTTGATATCTATGTTAAGGATATGGAAATGGTATGCATTGTTTTGAAGAAGGTCAAATTTCTAATGTGAAAAATGGTAATGTTTCCTAGTGTTTGTCATTTTATTTGTGGAAAGGAGTTGAAGCTTACAATGATAAGTGTTTTGGAAGAGGTATAAGGAAAACTCAATGTATTCATTATAGATATCCATTAGAATATGGTGGTTTTGAATGTTTTAGAACCTCTATGCCACAGAGGATGACTATGTCACAATCTAGTTGAAGTTAGAGAAGGACCACGCTGCAACACATTGGTTTCACCATAAGGGGTTCATTTTTTTCAGAGAAAAAAAGTGTGTGTGTGTGTGTGTGTTATTGAGTCTATAAAACCCACATCCTATATTAGTGAACCATGCTGCAACGGGACAAGCTATAAGTTGCGCTACAAGGAGACTTGGAGATTTCAGTGGTTCTGGAAAGTCAAGGACCTCCACATCATAGCTGAAAGGTTGCGCCATAACTAGTTGTGTGAATGAAGTTCACAACGCAAGAATGGATCATGTGTTAAAAATTATGACAAATTGAGCTTTGGTGGCTCTAGAATTTTTGGGACCCTCATCCATCAATGCATGGTTTACACCACAAGGCTTGAGGTAGTTGGAGGTTAATTGATGAAAAACCATTTGGTCAAGCCGTGGATCATACTATCATGCATCAAGCATAATATATGGGAAGTTTTAATAATAGTGTTAATATAGATTTATTTGGAGAAATTGGTGGTTATTTGGACATCTGTTAATTGTCTATTATAATTTCAAAAGAGGAGATTATAAAAGGAAGATATAAATGTTGGATTTGAAGAGAGGAAGTTGGAAGTTAAGTGTGATTTAAATTTAAAATTTGAAATTCAAATTATTCCATGTTATACGAGAATCTGTTGTGGATATTTGAAAAAAAGAGAGTAGAATAGAGGGAGAATAGAGAACAAAGGGAACTCTGTGTTTTGAAAATAGAAGAAGGAAGAACCAATAACATGGCTACATTGCATATATGAAATTGGGAAATCGAAGTGGTTGCTGACCAAGATTATCATTAAAATCAAGTTTAACAAAGGTTAAGTTGTGATCACTTTATTTAAGAACAAGTTTTGTTGTACTTATCATTGAAGATCAAATTTAGAAGTGAAGATCCTTTGGGATATTTTTGTAACATGTTTTTTATTTTTTGTCAACGTATCTTATTGTGAATGTTTTTGTATCTTAGATAAGAAAGATTTGATGGAGTTGTTAATAAATTTTTGTTATGATGTACTGGAGGAGGATAAGAAAGTTTCCTTAAGAATGTTAGGAAACTTTCATAAAGTTAGACGATGTTTTTCCAATCTTTAAGTTCACAACATCATGAAAAAACTCATGATCCAAGTTAAGTATGTATAAAGGTTGAGGTAATAAAATGTTAGTGGATGAACTATGATTGATGTTATCAAATGAAGGTTTTCAATTTGTCTATACTGTTGAGTTTGTATGCATTTTTACAAAGTAAAAGAAGTACAAAAAATGAGTAGTTAAAATTGAAAGAAGTCAAAGTTCAAGTGTCAGTACAAAGTTCAATCCAATGTTCTAGATGGAAAGGGTGAAAAAAGTTGAAAGTGTTGGTGTTATGAAGTTAAAGTTTCACATTGTACAAAGTTTTAATTTATGAAATAATGGAGGATGTTGCTGAATGAAGGTTATCAGATCACATCTATCATATGAAGATCCATGAAATCGAGTTTTTTTTGGCAGACACTTTGCTACTCTAAGTTAAGAAGAGTTCATACATATCTTTATAAAGACCATTAGATGGAAACTCTATCAGTTTCATCAGATAGACATGTATGAAGTCCAAAAACTGGAGTTCTACTGGACATAAGCAGATGAAGTTCAAGGTACTGAGTTTTTATTACAAGTTGGATTTAGTTTAATATCATAAAGTCATGAAGGGAACTGCGATATATATGCTACTGGATTGAATCTATTAGCCGGGGTTCCATTGGTTGAATAGGTTGATTAGTCAGACATTGTAAAAATACTCATTGGATGGATGAACATTAGAAAAATCAAGTCGATGTCATCATACAAACACTCCTATGAAGTTGTAATTTTCTGTGCTTTGTGAATCATGTATGTAGTTTGAGCTGAAATAGGGTGACCAAATGAAGACATAACAAGTCATCAGTCAATGGTTTCATATGAAAATCACCAAATGGATACATTTTGAGTTTATTAAACTGAATTAGTCAATCGAAGCTTAATGGTCGTAGAAGAGTTGAATAGAGTAGTTCACAAATGAAATGTTCCTATAAAGTCACCAAACAAACATTTAATGGTATGAATTTTGAGAAATTTTACAAATCTTTATAAAGCCTTTTTCAATGATGATGTTATTCAAGTCATTAAAATTTTGTTTTATTATTGATTTTAAGGAAGTTTGAAGTTATTCCTTAACACCAAGTTTAAGGAAGTTCAATGATATGAAGCTGGTGCCGAGTTTGTAAGAAGATTCAAGAATGTTCTAGAATATTATAGAGGCACTTGACAAAGTTTAGTTGAGTGGGAGATTTGAAATTTGAGTTTTGGTTGAGCGGGAATTCATATTTGAGTTCTCACCCTTTTACCCCAGGTGCTCACCTATAAAAAGGGGTGTATGTGCAATTTGTATACATACTGTTCATACATGAAAAAACATGAAGTGCTGAAAATTTAAAGTAAGCTGAGTTTCCACTAAGGAAACACTAGGTTGAAGTATAAGTACACTGAATATAGGTGTAGAGAGAAGTGGTACATGGTAGAGGTTCCGATCAGAGACACCAGTCAGAGGCATTAGTCAGAGATATCAGACATAGATTATACTATATAGATATCCTGAACAATTTGTAAGGCATAATTAATTTGTTTATCAGATAGAGCATAGATCAGAGGCACAATATCATGAGTCACACCAGATGGAGTATACTTGATGAAGGTATATGGTGTATCAGAAGAAGATACCAGGTGAAGACATCAGATGAATAATTTCTGGATGAATTTTAACGATCTCTTAAGAAAATTTTCCTATTTTATTATGGATAATTTTGATAACCAAACTTTGTAACTAATGTAAGTCAGTATAATTTTCTATAGATAGATAGAAGGAGTCTAATGGGAGTTGGATCAAATTTTATTTACTTAATATTATAGTGTATTTCCATAAACTGATGAGAGTCATCATGGAAAGTATGTAGTCACCCACACCGGGGGCGAACCTTATAAATCTTGTGTGCTCTTATTTAATTTACTAACATAGCATACAAAATGTGGTTGAGTTTTATAAATTTGAGAAGTATAGAAAACTATAACAAGTTTCAGGGGTTAATTTCAAAGAGGGAATAAATTGTAAAATATTACCACTGATTCACCCCCTGTCTCAGTGGTTCTTATGATCCTAAGGAACTTCAAGTGGTATCAAAGTCAGGTTTCCCATGTTTGATCCTTATCATGGATAATATCAACTCAGTTAATGATATAAATATTCCTACCTTTTATGAAAAAAATCATCATGGATGGAAAAAATGATGCCCTATCTTTTATCTCTTGGTTCATAGGTAATTGATGCAACTATAGTTGATTTTACACCCTTTGAGAAATTTTCTCCTATGAAATTCACTGAAAAAAAATATTGAGGTAAATGGGAAAGCTTGAAATGTTATTCTAATGTATTTTTCAGAACATTTTTATATGAATTTGATGAGTCTCAAGACAACTAAAGAAACTTTGAAAAAACTTGAAAGTATCTTCAAGGGAAATATCAAAGTGAAGGAAGCAAAGATACAAATTCGATGAATCAAGTTTGAAGATATCAGAATGGAAGATGATGAAACTATTGATGAGTATTTCACCATAGTTAATGAAGTTATAAAAAAAGGATTCAGAAATGTATTGGAATATTCTACCACTGTTAAGAAACTCGTGAGAAACTTTTTAGATGGGTTTGATCTTAAAATTATTGACTTTGAATATAAATATTATTTATCTCTTGATGAATTTCATAATTTTCTTATTTCTTATGAGATGATGAAAACTCCAAAATTAAAAAAAATATTAATTAATAAATATATTTTCAAGATATGAAGAAGTTTAATTTTCATGAACCATAACATGAGTTAGTGGAAGTCGATGAATCAGAAGATAAGGAAGTTGATGCTGAAGAAAATGGTATAATCATGTCTCTTATCTCTAAAAATTACCAGAATGGTAGAGTAAAGTATAAAGGAAAAATACCACTTAATTTTTTCAAGTGTGAAGGGATTATAAATTTTACTATGAATTGTCCTAAGAAGAAAGTAGGAGAATGCATAGATGATTTTGAAGAAAAACCTCAATAGAAGAAGTGAAAAAAAATTCTAAGAAAGATAATAAATCCACTAGAAGTAAGAAAAATTTTACCAGAAAGAATAGAAGAAGTATAATGATTAAGATAGTTGAATACGACTCTACTAAAAATAGTTCTTCAAAAGATAAAAATATGAATAAGTTTATAAATTTATTTTTTAATGTTGAGAGAAAGGAAGATTCCTCAAATAGTAAAGAAAAAGAAGGTGAAGAAACTAACACAGAATATCAGTTGAGATCAGAACTTGTGAAATATCTTGATAAAAACACAAAAATCATTAAAGAAATTAGATTTTAGAAGAAAAAAAGTGAGAAAAATAATATATAAAAGGAATATATTTTTAAAAAAGAAGATGTGTACATTGAGGATATTTATAACCTCAAACTAAAAGTTATAGAATAAGGAAAGATGGTACAAGACCTTACTAATAAACTTGATTCTAAGGAAGATGATTTTTTAAATCCCAATAAATATTTATTGAGGTTGAAATTACCTTAAACAAGATGAGTGAAAATTTCAACAAGGTTTCAGATGTAAAGTCTAAAATATCTCAAGCTACTAAGAAAACCCATTCCAAGAATTGAGGGAAATATACACCCACTAAATATAAAAGTTCATCTGATTATAATAACCATGTGAGTGTTAGAATTTTTTTGGGAAAACATATATTGAGAAGGTATATGATAAACACATCACATAGAAGTTAGAAAAAACATCAAAGAAAAGTGTTCCACACACCTGGGGAAAATTGGTAATAAAAATTTTGTTGAACCTCAACAAACTCACTCTAGGGAAAATCACATTTCTAAAGAAGATAAAAGTTCAACCGATATTGTTGGTGTTGTGGTATATATGGGAAAAAGTCATATAATTGTTAGAACAACATGTTGTTCCCTGGGAATATGCATGAGTTAAGGGGGAACAATGGTGGAAGAAAAGATAGTAACTTTTTTAAGCTGTAGGAAGAAAGAAAATGAAAGTCATTAGATGCTAGAAATTTTCCTAAGGAAAACTGATTTGATTGACTAGAGGAAGTCTATGGAAGGTGTGACCTACTAAGACACTATGATGATAATATATAAAAACACTTCTGAGATAAGTTTTCCATGCTAGAAGATAAAAGGAATATTGGAAGAAGAAAATTGAGGAAAGAGATTTTATTGTTGAGATTGCTCTAAAAGCTAGCAAAAAGAACAAAAATTAGATTTCATATAGTGGTTATTCCATACACATGACATTTGATATAAAGATTTTGAAATATATTAAAGAATGTGAATGATGAGAAATTACTTTTGGAAATGATAGTACCTTAAAAATCAAAGGAATACGAATAGTTGAGATTGAATCTTAGAAACTAAAATTGAAGGAATTTCTATTTGTTGATGGGCTTCAGAAAAACTTGTTGAGTGTTAGAAAAATTTATGATGATGGTAAGGAATTTATCTTTATAAAATATTATTGTATCAGTTGAAGTTTTAATGATGGAAAAAATTTTACTAAGGGAGAAAGAACCAACAACAACTTATTCCAAATTGGAGATCTTTATAAATCGTGTTACTTAAGTGTTGATCATGAAAATAAGTTGTGGTATAAAAGACTTGATAATATTGGCTAGAAAAGTATGAACACACTTTATAAAGAAGATTCTATAAGAAACTTACAAAAATTTAAATGGAAATATGATGCAGTTTTTACAACTAGTCCGAAAGGAAGGATTGTTAATGGAATTCATAAGAAAATTGAAATCCAATCCACCAGACGACATTAGCTCATACACTCTGATCTTTATGGACTGATGAAACATAAATCTAGAAAATTTTATTTATACTTTATTTCATTCATTTATGATTTCACTTGTATGACCAATATAATGTTTATGAAACATAAATCATTAGCTATAGATATTTTTAGATGTTTTTGAAGGGAATTAGAAAGAGAGATAGGCATTTACATTAAATTTGAGAATTGAAAACATAAAGGAGTACACAAGCAATGGTTTTGAATCCTATATGAGGAATCATGGAATAAAACAATAATACAATGCTCCCTACATTTGATATCAAATCACATTGATATTAAGTTTCATTTCATTAAGGTGAAGGTTTCTCGCGTCGATGTTATGATTGAGTATATTTCAAAAAAATATCAAATTACTAATATTTTTACTAAATCCATTACAAGCTAAATATTTGAGGAATTGAGGCTACAACTACATGTTTATCATCCACCAATGACTTTATAAAGTTTGTAAGGAAATTTTACCCCCCTTAATTTGGATTATGTTGTCAAAGGGGGAGAGAAATTACATCTTTGTAAGAAGGTGTACAACTCTTTCTTTTATGAATATGAAACTATTTTTATCATAAAAAGGGAGGAGAGAGAAATATTTAGGGATAAGTTTATCTTATCATGGCTATAAAATCACTTGTCACCAAGGGATAAAATTCCTTTAAAAAATTACTTTATCAAGTAGTGTGGTGTCATGACATTCTCTATGAGAAAGGTTGTGGTTAGATAAAAAGATGAGAAAAGAGTTATTGGGAAAAAATGTTAAAATTTATTGTAAATGTTTTCAACAAATCCAAAGGGTAATATTAAAGATCCTTTGAGATTATTTTGTAACATGTCACTACTAGAAATTTAAGCTATAGCCACAGATCTATAGTCACAATTTTATAGATCTGTGGCTATAACATATTTATAGCCACAGTTTGATTAACAAACCATGGAAACTCTTTTTTCCCCATAATAATTGGGATCCTCCTCCCCCAATACGCGACCCCTCCTCCCTCGACCTCTCTGCACCCTCCTCCTCCCTTAAGCTCTTCACAACCTCCTCCCCATCGAACGCCACCACTCCTACCCTGATTTGCGACCCTCTTCCTCCCCTGACCTCTTCGTGCCCTCCTCCTCCCTCGACCTCTCAACACCCTCCTCCCCACCAAAATCTGCCGCTCCTCCCCCGATTTGTGACCCTACAAACCCTCAGCCTCTCTCATGGTGACGAGACTCATCTCCTACCTAGAAACCCTTCTACCTTGTCACCGACCAATTGATTCATCCTCGGTCGATCCTCACTAGATTCTCCAATCAGTCTCACTGGATTCTCCAATCGGTCCCACCCCATTCACATGGATTTGTGGTATGATCACTCCCCCTACCCTCCTTCTTCCTTTTCCATTATTTTTATATGATTTGGTTTTCTCAATCTGGGTTTCAAGTAAATGATTCCACCGAGCATGGTGGAATCATCCCACTTCAATGGTAATTGGTGTGTAGCTTGTATAAGAGGTCCTTGGAGGTGATTATTATGTTGCATTTCATCATTCATCTTGAGGTACATTTCTCGATTGACTTATTTAAGGTTATTGATGGATTTAGAATAAACTGAACATTGATTCAAGGATGTAAATTGGGGATTTTTTTGTGGATTAAGTCTAGGTTCATTTACGAGTTAGTTGAATCCTATTGTTTGCGGGTTTGGTGTCATGATTAAACCTAGTAATTTTTGAATGATTTATATAGATTTGGGTTTTAAATTTCAATTTGTTAATTTAATTGTGTTTATGAATGATCTTATGATCAAATTAATGATTTTATATTGATGTAGATGGATATGATTTTACTATGTATCTTGTTCTTTTGGAAATTTTATATTCATGTTCCATTATTATAATTAATTATGTTTATGTTCCTTATCTTGTTAATTTTTTCTAATAAATTTATATGGGCTCATGTCCTCCAAATATTCAACATGGAATGCATTTCTTTTTAAATAGTTTGATGGTGGTGCCTTGGACGAATGAGTTTTAGTGGTTATATTAATGTATCATTGGTGGTGTGAGTGTATTTTAAATAGAAATAGGTTTCCTTTTTAAAGCATGATTTTAAAAAATTGTATAATTTAAATGTGATTTTACTATAAATGTAATGATTTCATGAATAGGTTTTAAAGTTATATTTCAAAAATTGTATGAGGAAATCTAAAGAGAATTTGATGGGATTTTGTCCAAGGGAATAACATGAGTAAGATGACATGTGGATACTTTTAAAAATTGTTTGAAATGGGGTATTTGGATATGGTTTTAAAGTAAATCTGAATGGGAATGGTTTAAAATTGTTATGGCCTATTTGTATTTCAATAGAAATTCCCTATTTTTTAGGTGTGATTTGCTTGATGTGATCCCTATTTATGAATAAGTATGGATTTTTTTTGTTTCAGTATGGTTAATGAATATGTGAATTGGATTGATGATCTTATTTTTTGGTATCAAATACTTGTTTGGGTTGTGATATTATAGTTAGCCCCTTATTAAAAATATGTGTGTAGATTTATTTATATTCAACAGAAATGTGACCACTTCTATAGAGGAAATAAGGTCCATCCTCTTAGAAAATTTAGGCCCAGGGTGAGTTATTAAGGCTCAAATAAGGCTTGGATGACTTGGTGGATAAGTTTATGAGTTTTAGTGATGAGTCCCCATATTTGAGACAATTTTGGGTGTGTTAACATAGATATGCGGGGATCATTGCTACTATTTAAAATAAATCATGCATGATAAATATTCAAATTGTAAAAAAATTTATGTACTTGGGGCATTAATTACTAAAAACATTGAATAAGTTGTTCCTTGGTTGTATTATTTTATGTTAATCTCTCATTTCACCCATGAGTTCATGTGACACTGTATTGACTTCAACAATATATTATTTTCCTGATGTCTTAATCTTGTTGATGATGCTGCATTTTGATGTTGTTATCATCATCACCTGTTCTATTATTGCCTTTCTCACTAATCATGTTCCTCCCAGTTCAATTTTTCAGTTCAATTAATGATGATTCATCAGATCACTGGAATTTTGTTGAAGTCTCCTGGGATCCGTTCATGTGTGTTGTGGAAACCATAGTCAAAGGAAACGCACTACGTATGCATAGGTAAGCATATATATAATAAGTTCTCTTGTTAAATGTATATCCACCCATGACAGCACGATTACATATAAGGGGATAGGTGTTCTTATGTATATATATAGAAAATGCATACGTGTGTGGGTTATAATGGGCTTATGCATGTGAGCATATATATAAGAATCCTCTTGTGCATGTTTAAGACCATGCAGACACATACATAGGGGTTAGGGCGTTCTTATGTATATGAAAAGATGCATATTCCTAGAGGATGGATGAACTATCTTAGAGTTGTCGCTGATAAAAGTGTCAAGCCCCCGAGTGTGGATTGACTCATTTGAGGTAGGGTACCTCTCCTAGCCTATTTAATTTAATAATGTTTTAAATTTCATTTAGTTGCCTTCTTAATTCTACTTGTTTATATTAAATTTCAATTCTTGAATAAGTGTTAGTTAAGATAATTTTTTTGTTTGATAAACAAGTCATGGTTTTGTAATAAAACCCCTCTAATAGAGGTGTGATTTCTGCAAAAACTCACAACGGTATACCTTGATTGACATTATTGCATTGACGTTTTCCTTATACTTGATGTCATTGTTAGTCGTAAAGCACACATCGTACTTGGCCCTTTTTATATCCCTGTAGGGGGTTGCCCACTTTTTAATAAAATAGTTGTTTGAACCAAAACACCCTTTAAGTGTCGTTAGACTTTTAAGATGGAATTTCCCAAGTAGGCAAGTGCTGTAATGACCAAGTCACTACTAAGTGACCCCCTTTGATCTTATAAATGGAATTGCCATGTTTTAATGAATTGAATGAGTTAAATTTAACTAAACATGGTTAACTTGGCATATGATCAGTAATGCCTCATGTAGTGAATTATGTAACGATTATGCCTCCTTTATAACGTTTAATTGGATGTCATGAAATAAATTGAGTGGCTTATTCATGGTGACTTGCACTCCACTTTTGAAATTTCTTAAGGGAAATTGGTAAATGTACAATTATAACCAAACACCTCCTAAGTGTTTGACTTTCTTTGTATAATGGATTACCCAAGTAGGTAATTTACCTCTTGACCTTTGCACATTCTAAGTGTTTTCTTTCCAATTTAAATATAATCGCCTTGTTTTGATAAAGTAAATAACATGTTTTGGATGTAATGTCTTTTCATGGCGGAAATTATTTCCGCAAGTGTTTAAACTAAGAGGACCTTGTTATAATAAAATGAATAGTTATGCTTACTTGAATTAAATGACATGTATCTGAGTGTTTTGCTATGATTTTCCTTGCATTAATTGGTTGAAGTGGAATGAAATGTGGAGTTTGGCATGGGGGTGCATGGGGTGGGTAGGGGGTGTGGGGTGGGGGGGGGGGGTGGTAGGGGGTGTGCAGGGGAGGGGGCATGGGGTGTGTTGGGGGTAGGGGGAGGGGGTGTACAGGGGGTGCATGGGGTGGGAAGGTGGTGTAGGGGGTGTATGGGGTGGGCAGGGGGAGGTGTGTAGGGGGTTTGTGCATGGGGTGGGTAGGGGTGTGTGCAAGGGGTGTGTAGGGGGTGCATGGGGTGGGCGAGGGGGGGGGGGGTGAAAGGGGGAATGGGTGTTCAAGGGGGTGTAGGGGGGGTGTCCAGGAGGGGGGGGGGTGTTTGGGAGGGTCTACAGGAGGGAGAAGAGAGGGGGTGTCCATGAGGGTCTATAGGGGGGGAGAGAGAGTGTGGGGGGGGGGGTGTCTAGGAGGGTCTGTAGGGGGTGTCCAGGAGGGTCTATAGGGGCAGAGAGTGGTGGTGGTGGTGGGGGGGGGGGTGTTCAGGAGGGTCTACATGGGGGTTAGAGGGGGGCTGTGCAGGGGTGGTGCAGTGGGGGTGTGCAAGGGGTGTGCGCAAAAGGGGGTGTGTGCAAGGGGGCAGGGGTTGCATGGGGTGTGTGTGCGGGGGGGGGGGGGGGGTGCAGGGGGGGTGCAAGGGGGTATGAGTGTTCAAGGGAAGGGGGTGCAAGGGGGGTGTCCAGGAGGGAGGAGGGAGGAGGTGTCTAGGAGGGTCTCTAGGGGGTGTTCAGGAGGCTCTGTAGGGAGAGAGTGGCACACGCATGTGTGTGTGGGGGGGGGGGTGTCCATGAGGGTCTGCAGGGGGTGTCCAGGAGGGAGGAGGGAGGGGGTGTCTAGGAGGGTGTCCAGGAGGGTCTGCAGGGGGAGAGTGGGGGGGGGGGGTCCAGGAGGGAGGGGGTGTACAGGAGGGTATTTGATGTTATTAATATTTTCATAACTTATTATATACCCCCTTTAGTGATTTTATATGAAATGTGCATAATTTGTGTGAAATATTAATGTTTAAATATTAAATATAATTTTAGAGCACTATTTGAATTCATCCAGATCCGAGTCTATTTAATGTTTTAATAATAAATATCACCATACTTATCCAAATTTCATGATTCTTGTTTTTTAGGGTTCCTTACTCAAATTCCAACATTTCATTAGATCGAACCTTTGGCCAAATCTTTCATTTGGAGGGTCATATGGTCCATACAAGAAGACCTAAAGAAACTGTGAAGAAACTGGACCAGCCATGATGATTGAGTTACTGGTCTAAATCTCGAAGCCCAAATTTTATGAAAATAGACCATATGTTCATTATTATCCAAAATAATCATGGATAAAAATTTTAAGGTCCAACTACATGAAAAAGGGGCCCAAATGATGCTTTGAAGTCCAGCCCACCATTATGGCCGGAAATTAAAATCTTGACACTATTCATGACATAGATCATGATGTAATCATCAAATAAAGCTTAGATTTTGTAGTGTGAAATAGGATATATAGGTGGCCGACTTTGTTGAATAAATTGTTCAGATTTTAAGGCATATTCCTATTGATAAACCCATTCACATTTCGACCTTCTAAAAAGTATGGATTGAAATGGATAGATTAACATTGTTTGATCAAAAAACCATAAAATTGTCTCCATAAGTTCAAATGACTCAAAATTTTGAGATTAGTCGGAAAACATTATTATCTACAACTTTTAAGAAAGAAATATCTCTTGATTCAGATGTCTGGATGCCCAAATCGTCGATCCAAGTGGAGGGGTAGTTTTGGAATGCAAATAGTCCACCACCTTAGGCTATAAATAAATCCACTCTTCTCCTTTAAAAAGGGTTGTCATTTAAGAGAAAAGTAGGATAGGTTGGCATGAACAAGGATCTTCCAAACTCTTGTGAGGATCTTCCATACTCAAGTTTTTACTTGAGAAACCATTCCTCCTTGCTTTCTTTCATTTACTTTTATGTTGTTCTTCATTTGTAATCGTGTAAGTGTTTGTTTTTTGTAATTATGTTTTAATGAAAGTTTCTTATTCAATATATTTTATTCTAATCCACCTTCTATAGTTTAATATTAATGTTCTTAAAATATTTGAAATCAAGTTAAAACCCTTTCCCTTATTTTTCTTCCTCATTCAATCGAAAGTTTGTTTTTAATTCTCATTATTGTTTATGTGTGTGTTCGAAACACCACTCTTTCCTTATCCCTTTATTTTTCTTATCTTATTAATTTATCATCATAATCATTATAACCAAATTATTAATAATTTCAATGGATAAATAAATATCTCATTGGGGTGAGTTATAATTTAGGGATGTTAAGTGATTGAGATCTTTTGCTCGATGAGTATTCTTTGAATTAACATTGTGTATATTGGACTTAACATGTTATGGATTAATGACTCGTTTTTTTAACAAGTTATTTCCATAGATTATTGGAACCATAAATACACTACCATAAACAAGATACAATTAATATTAGAACCTTAAATTAAGTTAAGGCTTGGATTAAAGTCTTAACACTTGGTAATTCCAATCAATGTCAATTTGTGACATGGGTGTTAATTTAATGCAATATAAAGCAAGACTCAAGGATATCACAAGCTTAACTACCTAATGATGAAATCACCCTAATATTTATCAATTTGTTAAATCAATATTAATCAATCAATAATTTCATAAGCTCTATAAACAAACCCCCCCAATTAGAATACAATCAACTAAAAACAATCAACTATTAAAAAGTATCATCGCCGAGGATTCGACCCGAGTGCTGCCATACAAATTAGCAGAGCACCAGAACCTTGACCGGTAAATAGGTGAAAATCAACCATGCTTTCAAATGGTTCCATTTCTGGGGATGGTGCTTTATGTAGTCATTAGCTTCTAGTTATTGTAAAAAAATAAAAAAAAATTAAAAAAATTGAAAAAACACACAAAGAAAAACTCACCTTCTCATAAAAATCATAAACTGAAAAAACATAAAAAAACCCATCTTCCTCTTTATTCCAACATCTCTCTAAATTCCCCATATCCTCCCAAAAAATACCTCAGATATTTTTGACCCTAAAATTGAGCGAACTCTTCGGAAAATTAGGAGGAACATTAGGGATAATCAAATTATTCAAAAACCAGTCCTTGTCCAACCGGTTGAATTAGAAATGGACAATTCTAGGGAACAAAAACTTAATCAAATCGCTACCCCTGATATGAATTATTAACCCCTTGGTATTCAATATCCAAACATAGAGGCTGACTTCAAAGGCTTCTCCTCATGTTCTTCTTAAACACTTGAAAGGCTTCTCCTCATGTTCATCCTAAGTTCATTACTGCATCTCATAACCTGGGGAAATACATCAAAAGAAAGGGTGAGCAGAAGGCCCAGTAAGGGGAACAAGAGAAACATTTTACATGTGAACTTGAGATACTTCAATAAGGTCATGAAAAGAACTTTAAGCCATGAGAAATAAATCATGAGATATATCATAATAAAAATAACATTTTTCATAACTTGAAGATGTGGCTGCAATATTTAACATAGACAATCATGAACATATCACCAAGGTCCATCCTCAATGTGTTATTTGAAAATTACCAAGGTTATTCACCAAGATATCGTGAAAATTGTAATCTCTAGTGGTTACATCATTACCCAATGCATTGGAGCGCTATCAGGGTGCACCCTTAAATTTGCCTTTATTATCATGTGAGCCACATATATCATCATCAAACATTTCATAAATAACTCATATAGCATAAAATAAATGGGTTTCATTTCATAATCATAACGTTTTAAAAACTGCTTTAAAGACATGATCTTTACGTCACTTTAAACCCACGGAAGGGGAGAGCGGGTCTCATGTATGTAAATCCCAGAATTTAAAATAGAACATTTTGATATATATGTGAATACCCCTGTAGAAATAAGAGCTTTGAGTATTCGCTTTATAACATAAAATAATTTTGAGAAAATAGAGAGGCATTTTGAGACGAAAATTCTGCAGCATAACGGCTATGTTTCGGGTTTTTAGAAAACATTGAAAAGAGAGGGGACATTGGTCAAACATTCATAAATGACCCATAAAATAGTAGAGGGACAGAATAAGAAGGATATATGAACATGGTAATGAAATTTGAAAATATACCATATGAAATGAAGAACATGAAAGGAAGACAAAAATAAGATTTCTCTTATGAAAATTCGGCACCCTAACGACATCACTTAAACATCAAAAAAATGAATTGACGAGATCAAAAAGGGTCTCTCATCATATGAACATAAATGATCAGTATGATAGATATATAGATCATACCTCAACATAATAAAAGAGAACTTTAAAGACTTGACATGAAAGCAGAACTTTGAAAAATGAGAAGGGTGAAAGAATCCCTTAAAAATTCGATAGCCTAATAGCGTCACTTAAACTTCAACAAAAATGAATTGGCGAGATCAAATAGGGTCTCTCATCATATGAACATAAAAGTTCAATATGATAGATATAGAGATCATACCCCAACATAATAAAAAGGAACTTGAAAGACTTGACATGAAAGTAGAACTTTGAAAAAAATGAGAAAGGTGAAAGAATCCCTTAAAAATTCGGCAGCCTAACGGCGTCACATAAACATTCATAAAACGAAATGATGAGAGTAAGAGGGGGTCTCTCATCATATGAACATAAAAAGGATAGTATAATGAAGATAAAAGAACATCCTCCATCATAAGAACATGGAGCATAAAAGAAATGACATAAAAGAGATTACTTGAAAAGAAAGAGAGAGGTTGGATCCCTTATCTTAAAACGTAACTCTTAAAACTCAAAGGTTGGGAACTTGAGGGCTTGGGGCACCTTGGGAGCACTCCTTGGGAGGTAGTGAGACCAGAAATTCGTTGGGGAGGAGTGGGGAGTCGAAAGGGATGAGAGGATGGCTTGGTATTTATAGGGAAAGTGAGGGGACAAGGCATTAATGGCCAAGGGACACCTCAAAAGTGGTTTTTCTCAAAACCATGTGCTCTCCCATGGTATTTCCCATGGAGTTAGGCCACATGGGGCCCCACATACAATAATTCATCACCTTTGGTCGACCATCCCTTAAAATATCTCATGGAATCATCATGACACTGTTATGATGTCATTAAACATACCGAAACCCTAAAACTGTATTTTTACTATTCACTGAAAATTCAACTTTCTCAGAAAAATCCTAAAATTTCACATTAACCAAATATCAATGCTCTGATTTCAAAAATGAACTTCATTTTATAAAAATAATTTTCTAAATATTTTTAATTTAATTTTTAAATAAATACACTATTCACCAAAAATTCATTTTTTCAGAAAAAACCCCAAAAATTACCTTAACATAGTATCGATGCTCTGAGTTCAAAAATGAAATCCATTTTATAAAAATAATTTTCTAAATATTTTTAATTTAATTTTTAATTAAAAAACATTATTCACCTGAAAAAACTAATACATGAATAATAATTTATGAAACCGTTATTTAACCATTTTATTGAATCACATTACATAATCAAGGTGCCTAGATTATATTAATACTTTCTTTAAGTGATATTACTAATCCATTTGGTCACATTACTAATCCTAAGCATAAAATCACTATTCATAATTTACTATTCATCAAAAATCAAGTTGATCTTATTAGACTCTAAATTTCGTACTGAACATAATTGTAGAAGACCATTTTTTGAATATCATTACACATTTTGAATTATTTAAGGTTTACATAAACATTTTTAAAATATCATTTTTCTAAAATTCATCAAAAATATGCATACTATATTTATCCGGTCATTTGAAAATTCATAAACTTCATCATAAGAAGAAATCCCAATTTTTATTTAAAACAAAGGATTACACAAGGCAGTTACTGTCTCTTTACATAGCCCCTTATCACACCAGCATAGGACCTAAGTGTAAGGTGTGCTAAGGTGAGAGAATCTGAGGGAGGCTCGGCTAACATCGCACGAGTAGTAATTTCTATCAGTTTGAACTTCTCGCAAAGGCGATTCCGTTCTAGCTTCACACGATGAAGTTCGGCTTTGGTTTGGTCCAGAGCAAAGCCCAGTGGTGCTACCTCCTTCCCAAGTTCTGTTAGATGGGCTTCGATTGGTCCAAGACTACTGGGTGAGGCCATCGAATCTTCTTTCTATAATAATTAACCAAGATTACTTGTATTTAGAGACAATAATCAAAACGTTTAGTTTCCAGGGGTCATATTGACCAATGGTCATATAACAGTCAAAACCCAACGGTCTCATTTTAATTATACTCATGTTATCAAATGAAACATTTTTATTGAGTATAAAAATAAAATAAAATAACACATAAAATTATGAAACAAGATTTATTCAAAATTTCGGGTCGTTACATAAGGTTTCATCCGTCCATGTTGTTAGTTACACAGGCGGACACCGGGTCAATACTACACAGCGTGTACAACCGGTACATGGCGTGTCCCCCCAAGTCATTCCCTACCCTGTGTCCCCGCCCACACGGCCTGTGACACAGGAAGAGACTACACGGCGTGTACTTAGAGTACACGGCGTGTACTTGAAAAGTTTTCATATCTTCCCGAACAGAAAAACACACGACGTGTGTCCAAAGAACTACACGACGTATATGTTGGGTTTTCCGGACAGTAAGCCTCAGAAACTACTCTGAAATCCAGAAAAAAAACACAGAATAAACACCTAAGTGCCAAATTCCGATCCGTGAGGGCCCATACTCTCCGCGAACACTACCATAAAACGGGGCAAGGTCAACGCCACACTTTTATCAGCGCTAACGAAAAAGCGCTGATAAAGGGGGTACCTTTATCAGCGCTAATAAATATACCCCTTTATCAGCGCTTTTTTTTAGCGCTGATAAAGGTACCCCGTTTAACAGCGTTTTTTTAGCGCTGTTAAAGATACCCCCTTTATCAGCGCTTTTTCGTTAGCGCTGATAAAGGGGGGTCTTTATCAACGTTTTTTTTAAGCGCTGATAAATGGTCTACTTCAAAAAAAATCATTAAAAAATATATTTTAATATTTAAATATATAGATATAGTTATATTGATATAAATATAATATATAATTTTTAAATATATTTTTAAATATATTTTAGATAAGTATAAATATACAGTTACACTTAATATATAAGATATTTAGTGAAAATGACTTATAAAAAAATTAAAAAAAATAATTAATAACTTGCTAATTATTATGGAGTAATAGTCATTTAATGACAATTTGAAGACTAAAAAAATTAAAAAAAATTCAAAAAAAAATATGTTTAAAACGCAACTCGAACTTCAAACGGCCATAACTTTTGATTCGGGTGTCCGTTTGAGCTCTACCACATATCAAATCAAAGCCTGCGACGAGCTCTACGTCGCTGTGACCCAAGAAACCCCAGTCAAGGTTTTTCCGAGGCCAAAAAAGGCCCAGAAGGCCTCCAAAACTGAGTTTTTAGTCGGGGTACCCCGATTTTTTTAACATTTTGTGGATTTTCAGCCTCGTTTAAGGGGGTATTATTAGCTTTTTTTGTGGGGACTGAATTTATTCCAAGGTATTACATTCATATTGATATTATGTCTTTGAAATTTTATCGTTTTTTATAATGCACTGCTATTTATAATCAAATATATAACAATATATACATATTTTTTATATATTCACACATAAAAATTTAATTATAAATATAAATAATAAAATATATTTACATATAAAATATATTAGCTTTATCTAAATAATAACTAATATCCATTTTATTTAAAATACAAATATATGAATATTTATATATCTATATATTAATCTAACTATATATATATATATTAATACAACTACATATATATATTAATATTACTATAAATATATATATTAATATCACTATAAATATATATATTAATCACTATAAATATATATATATATATATATTAATATAAATATATATTACTATACGAATAAATATAACTATATATATATATATAATATAAATATATATTACTATACAAATAAATATAACTATATATATATATATCATGAAATGGAAAACAAATCAAAATAGAGGAGCGGTAAGGGCTTAGGCGCGCAGGGGGGGCTCGAGTTCAAAACCTGGTGGAGGCAGGAGCGCACGTGCATGGGGAAATATGGGATCTAGCACTGATAAAGGGTGGAGGGGGTGCGTGGGGGCGCTGGAGGGGGCGGAAAAGCACTGTAAAAGGAGGGCTCAAGCGCTATAAAAGCACCCCCCCCGATTGGCGGGATTTTTTTAATTTTTTTTAAATTTTTTAATTTTTTAATTTTTTTATTTTTTTATTTTTTTATTTTTTTTATTTTTTTAACTTTTATCAGCGCTAAAAAGAAAGCGCTGATAAAGGAAGCGCTAATAAAGGACCTTTTTATCAGCGCTTTGTTTTAGCACTGATAAAAGACCCCTTTTATCAGCGGTTTTTTTAGCGCTGATAAAGGGGACCCCCCTTTATCTTCACCGGCTTTAACAACGGTTTTCTAGCACTGATAAAATGGGTTTTTTAGCACTGATAAAAGGGGTATTTGTAGTAGTGGAATCAAAGTTCGGCATCTTATACATGTTATAACAAGGAAAACACGATAATGATCCACCAAATTCTGGTCATTGAGGGCCCATACTCCTCAAGAACCAAAGTTTGGCGTTCATTCTATCAAAACTTCACACCACAATACCCTAACAAAAACATGTATTTATCAAAGCAGCTATCACAACAGCATGCTTTTCTAGCACAACAATTATCATAACAACATGCAATTTCTAATGCACCTACATGACATGAAAAGAATGCATGTCATGTGATTTCTAGCATGTGCCTAAATGATGCATGAGACGGCATACCCTCATCTCATCGGGTTGCAACTAAATAGAACTCATGTATAACATATAAACAGCACAATTACAAGTGCGTCACCCAACGGTGAAAATCAAATCAGCTGTAAAATTTGCAAAATCAGAATAATTGCAATAATGAGGTAGATTAGCTTTTCCCTGTACACGGGTTAGCTACTCCCAGGCACAACTTATTACCAACTATCATTTCCGTCCTATCCCTGACAACGGCTCCAAACAGTAAGTCAAAGAAAAGAACCTCCTCTGATACCACTTTGTAACGTCTCGGATCCGGAAGCCACACAACGGGTGCCCCGAACCCGGTTGGTCACATGACCTCAAGCTCATTTCCCCAAACGCCATAGGCTGCCGACTAGCAGTGAGGGCACAGGTATAATAGTGAGAAAACTATGCCCTCATTTATCAAAGTGTAGCGCAGCGGAAATGAAATATAGCATTCAACAGCAGAAGCAGTAAACAATATGAACTAAAAATGAACAACTGCAGTAAAAGATAACCAACAGTTATATATATAAAAAATACAGCATGTCACTATTTATATAAAAGCAACCAAAACAGGATACACTGCAATAAAATACAATACAACTCAAAGTACAAGGGACAACAAAACAGAACAAAACAGAGTGAACAGAACGCAGCAGCATCGCAAACCTAAGCTCGGTCTTATGCTCTCCTACTCCTCTGCTACAATCATGTACCTGTATAGGGACCCTTGCCCCTGTCGACACCTGCACCGATATAGTCTGTTTGGGCCGAAGACATGACTCAAACATAGTGTGAGAAAAAAAATCTCAGTATGCAACCACCAAAGGCTCGTGCCCAACTGTTAATGAAAATGTGCAACAGCAGTGTGCAAAAGTAAATGCAGTAAACTAGTAAGTACACAAAAGTAACTATCACTACCAGTTTCATTGCCATTTTAATATTCATTTAACAAGGTCAAGTATGTGCTTTAGCTTGGCAGGTATAACCAAAGAAAATCAACACAGTGAATATTCTAAATAACTGAGTCTTCATACATGTAAAACCTTACCCTCAGGTAATCAGAATCAAAACCCTCAGGTGATTGCCCTCAGGCTAAACGAATATTGCCCTCAGTCGTACGAGATAATACCCTCAAGCACGGAAGTACTGTCCTCAGACATAGGTAAAGTTACCCTCAGGCTAACCAACATTGCCCACAGGCTAAGCAAAACACTGCCCTCATGCTAAATAGAACACTGCCATCAGGCTAATGGAACCGGGCCGAGCCCAAACCATGAACAAGCAATTTATATAAATTTTCTCTCAAGAAAATGCAATACACAATATCATCATGGCATACCCTCGGACATCCTGGCCAAACGGCTAAACAGAGGAACGCACCCCCTAGGTGGTCCTGGATCCAGGCAGTGATCTCAAACAGCAGTTTAAACTTATCATTAGATTATCTATACAATTCTAGATATCCTTTCAGCAAAGGTCTCAGCCATACGACACCCCAACCATGGGTTCGTAGAACAACGATACACAAATTCAACTCAACAGTTGGAAATAAACATCAGACCACCTACCTCGATCGTCTCTGATCGGTAAACGTGAACGACGCATCCCGAATCGTCCAAGAACGAAGTAGATCTGGGATAAACATTCACTCAATCAAACTCAAATAACTCTCCCTCGGGAAAGAATTGGTAAGAAACACACAAAGAGAGGGAAGAACTCACCCGCGCGGTTCAATCTAGACCGTCAGAGAAGAATTCAGATTCCCGATGTGCGGTCGGGAGATCTCTGAAGCTCTGGCCTCCTCTCCCAGCTCCAAAACGAAATCAAAGCCTCCTCTGCCGAATGAGGAGGCTACTGCCCGTTTTAAGCGAAAAAAACAAACTACACGACGTGTACTCTCAAGTACACGGCATGTACTTATCATTTTTATAATTGTTCCTCTGACGGCTTCTTTCTACCGCGGCACTGTTCATCTGTCGACATGAGTACACGACGTGTATTTCTTATTACACGGCATGTACTGTCGCTCCGCTGGCGGCTGCCTCCACCGCCTTACTGTTCACCTGTCAACTGATTACACAGCATGTAAATACCAAGTACACGGCGTGTAGTCAGTTTTTACACCTTTTATCGCCGACAGACCTACACGCCCTGTGTACTCATCCCACACGGCCAAAGTACACGGCGTGTGGAAAAGTACACGGCGTGTACCCTCAAAATTTGGGATTTTTCCCCATTTTTCTTATTTTCTCAAAAACACTTAAGGAAAAAGGAAAAGAAGAAACTCGTACTTCAAGAATAAGAACCGGGTTCTTACACCCTTTGATGGAAGTTGATATCTCAGACCCTTTGATAGAAATGATATAATCTAAACAAATCCATGATCATGATGTTCTATAGGCAAGTTCGATTTCTGAGAAGTCAAAGAAAGAGACATCGAACACATAGGTTGATGGCATCAGCATGCAACCTGTTTGATTAGAGATGTCGTGATAAAAGGATTATATTACACAGTAAACATCTGTATGAGATATTATGTCGTTGCGACACTATCTTCTTTCTCTATAGGTGCCTTAACGCGTTGCAAAACGTTAACCTTGAACTTTAGGTTGTTTCGTCTAATGTCACTGAGAAAGAGTTCTAGAGGATCACACACCAAGTGTATCCAAAATCTCAGTTAAATAATATGTTATTATTAGTTAACAAATTGAATAAATATTATTCCCGCACGAGATTTAATAAATATTTATTTTCTATTTAGTGAATATAATATTTATTTATTTATTGACGAATAATGCAATGATATTTATTCGAGAGAATATAAGGTTGGAGTAGCCCATTAGGAGAAAGTGTTTGGGCATGCCAAAATAGTCAATGACACAAGTCCCAAACACTTTCTCCTAACGGGCTACTCCAACCTCATCCTATTCTGAAGCTTAAATGGGAAGAGGTTTCCATAGATTTTATTTATAGGCTTCCAAAATCATAGGGTTGTGACATCATTCCGATGGTGGTGGGTCATTTATCGAAGTATGCTCATTTCTTGCCTCAGAAGCATATCCCTATACAGCACAAGAGGAAGAAGCACTATTCATGAAGGAAGAAGTCTGCCTCCGTGGTTTGCCAAGTTCAATTGCCAGTGACCGTGACCCACTTTTTACTAGTGTATTTTGGAGGGATTTATTTCACTTACATGGAACCAAACTGAATCTGAGTTTGTCGTATCATCCTCAATCTAACACCCAGGTTGTTGGCGGGAGTATTGAGCCGCATCTCTACTATTTTCCCTCTTCCAAACCAACTCAGTGAGCTAGATGGTTACCTTGAGCAGAATATAGTTACAACACATCTGTTCATGTCGCTGGTAGCACTCCTTTTGAATTGTTTATGGCCGGAAATCACCAACTTTGATTCACTTAGGGAGAAACTGATGTTGAAGTTGTTGTGGTGGGGGATGGGTTTTCTGCTTCAGTCGGTGGTCTTGGCCCCGAGAAAACGGTTCCAGTGGAGTAGTCCTATTCTTCTTCAACCTTGAGCATTCTCCCAGATTGTTCATCTTGTACTACAGATATAGTGAAATATTATTGATTTTCCCCTAGCGACAGCCTTTGTTCTATCAGGACTCATTGCAGAAATCAAGACAAATTTCAAGTGAAGATACAGAGAGATGAAATATTCTCTATACAGGTGATGATGCAAGGGGAGGGACAAATGATGTAATCAATTCTGTTTTAACTTTGATAGCAGAACATGTATGAACGAAAATCTGTGTGAGGGGCGCTCTGCCTAGAGAAAGAATGACTCTTTCTAAAACATCATAATCAATGAACTTGATGTTCTTTAATAGTAAAGTTTGCCCTTGTTATCTTTGAAGCTCCAGCGCTTCAAAGGAAACCACAAGCTCTCCCTCGAGGTGAAATTGCATATGATTGGTGTTGATTCTTACTCAGTAAATCACATATACATGATATTACAACAGCAATTAATTTATGGGTGTACCAAGCTGTTGGTTTCTAAGAACAGTGATGTAGGTAACATACCCATGGCTAATGGCTGGGACCCAGAAGAGAGAGCAGAAAATGTCGGTAGTGACTTGAAGTATCCGCATTAACAGCATCATTCAACGTCTTCTTGTATTTCTGCTGATATTCAACTTTAATGTACTGCATATCCATCTCAGCCCTCGACACAATCACTCTTGTCAGTGTCGTGTCATCAGTTCCCAATCCTCTCATTGCCTTGCGCAACACCTGCAATTCATCATCATAACACAACTACAATCTTCAGATGCATTGAGGATCCCGTTTTTCAACACTTGAAGAGTAAAAATACTTAACTTTGCAAAGTACTTGGCAGGATTCTGGGCACACTGCAGAATCGTCAGAAGAGCATACTCCAATTCCCCAGATGTCTCTTTTTTTATTGCCTGAAACACACACACGTGCACAGAGGAGAAAGGGGATTGAATTTAAGGGTATGAACAGGGATTACCTTTTTGAGGGAATTCTTTGAGAACTTGTTATAAGCAGAATCAACAGCAACCAAATGGGCCCGGCTTCGTTCACTGAAAATCAAATTAAACGACTTCTCATCCGTACCCAATCTCTGCTCTCCTGCTTTATACAAAGCCTTGGCATCCATCTGGGCCAGCTGCTCATCAATCTCTGGGCCTTCATACCTCGGTATGCTTACGTATGCAAGCAAAAGCTTTTTGTGATCACCGGAGGCTATGGATCCAATATCATGCTCCAGGTAAACCCCAAACCTCGAATGGTATATTTGTTTGACTGTTTGTATCTGAGATGGGGTACGAGAACAGATCACTTCAGTGACCGTTTTGTGATTAAATTTATCAAAATGCAACGCCTCCTTCAGGATGATTGCATCACGTGTGGCAGGATCATGCATCCAGAGCAACACTGCATTCTAATATGCGGAGAAAAGAAAAAGAAACTGCTTATGTATCAACCATAATTCATAGCACATGAAGGAAAAAAAGAAAAATCGCCAAATGCTTTGATACCTCAAGTTTTCCACTCAGCTCAGAAGACAGTCGCTTAAGAAGACCTTTAGAATACATTGTTTCATATTCTCGTTGGATGAGAGCGCGTTGAGTTGCATCGCGGTGTGCAAGAATGTTAATGACTGCAGCAGTATCACAACCGAAACCTAAAAATATGGAGTGATGTCAATAAATAAATAAATAAAATAACACTGTGCATGACATTTTTAGTTTCATAGCAAAGAGAAGCAGAGTTGGCAAAATTAGCCTATTATTCAAACTCCTGATTACCATCAAATCACAACACCCCCATATGAACAATGAGAATCCTCCTCCAAGCACAGCACAAGTTGAAAGCTGTTTCAGTGATTGGTAGGGATTTTCCAAAGATAACCCAAGTGTGTGTGTGTGATCATTTCTAGAAAGTTTTTTCAGAAAATGTTGGAGTGGGGACAAAATATGTCAAAAGAACATCCATAAGCCCACGAGGATATTCATTGGTCGGCCAAGTGATCCCAAAAAAAAGTGTGATCGGCCAAGATGGCAACCAGGGTGCTATGAAAAGTTCTTGGAATTGGAAGAGAAATTTCACTGAGCCATGAATGGCCATTAAGTACCACCGGATATTAATGGAAAGTAAGGATGTTACACATGGTATCTGTTAAACCCTGTTTTTATTATTCTGAGTATTTCTGAGTCCCACATCGGAATACTCCATCATTTATTTCTTTTTCTTAATCTATAAAAGAAGGTCTTCGCCTCATCAGGTAAGGAGAATTCCTCCTCTACATGGTATCAGAGGGTTAGGTTTTTTTTTCCTCTCCCGTAGTCTCTCTCTCGCGGCGCTCTCTGCCCCACCCTCTCCTGCGGACTCTCGGTTTGCCCGGCCCCGCCTCCTTTCCTGTGAAACACACCGCCTCCGTCGCGTCTCTCGCCTCCTCGCCTCCAACAGCTCTCTGACCCTCAACGACTCCCGCGGTGCATCCCGACACCCCTCCCATCCCGCTTCCGACACGACTCCCGACTCCCGCCCTACACGGTGCCCCTCCCGGCTCCCACCCTACACAGCGCCCCTCCCGGCTCCCGCGCGACGCAACTCCCGTTGCACATCCCGGCAACCCCGCTTCCAGACGCGGCTCCCGGCTCCTGCGGCCCATCCCAGCGAACCCCGACCCGCCTCCTTTTGGCGACTCCCAGCCCCGCCTGCTCCCGGCCCCGCCTGCTCACGCCCCCCTCCCAGCGGCACTCCTCGTCCCAAGGCGCCCGACTCATCCCGTCGGCCTCCCACTCCAATTGTCGTCGCCCACCTACTCCCGGCAATCGCGACACCCTCCATCTGCCAACCGGCCGCCTCTCCCGGCGCCTCCCAGTTCTACGCCAGATCCCGGCGCTGCTTCGTCCGGCTCGGCCTCTCTTGCGGCCTCTCACCGCGGCATCCTGGCCACCGCTGCCACATATCGGTCCCGCTCTCCACGGCGCACCGCTGATCCTACCCTAATCTGCAAATGTCCGACACTCCAATGGCAGGCTTACTGATGGATATAAGGTTAAAAAGACTGAGGCACATGTGCCGCAGATGGCGAGTGAAGAGATGAATTCAGGAAGCATGCACCAAAGCCCGCAATGGGGATAGTGGAACCATCAGCGACGGTGAGGTGATGACTCCACTATCCCCATTGCAGGCTTTGGTGCATGCTCCATGAATTCATCTCTTCACCTGCCCTCTATGACACGTGTCTCGAAGTCCTTTTAACCTTATATCCATCAGTAAGCTTACAAAGGATTTCAACTGTGCTGCAATATTTACATCATCTGCTGTTGTCTTTCAGGAGCGGACGACGAATCGAGAACTTGGTAGAGGTCAGCTTCAGGACGGGGTGTACATGTTCGATGGACCGACATCCGTCGCCTGCACGTCTGTCACTACCCGTGCATTGGACCTTCACTCCCGGTTGGGACATCCACCTGCCTCCACCATTCATCAACTATTTCCAGATATTAGTCAGCATGTGTCTTTTTATTGCGAGTCTTGTAAATTTGTGAAACATCGTCGCACTTCATACATTTCTCGAGTGGATACACGAGCCTCAAAACCTTTTGATCTGGTTCATTCAGACGTTTGGGGTCCCTGTGCCATCTAGAGTCATTTAGGGTATAAATATTATATATCCTTCATTGATGATTTTTCACGAATGACTTGGTTGTACCTACATCGAAAACGGTCTGAAGTGTTTTCTACTTTCCAGACTTTTTACACTGAGATTCATACACAGTTTTTCATCTCTGTTAAATGTCTTCGCTCGGACAATGGGTGCGAATATCTATCCACTACCTTTCAGCAGTTTCTCCAGGCAAAAGGCACCATTCATCAGACCTCATGTCCTGATACACACCAACAGAATGGAGTGGCCGAGCAGAAACACCAACATATTCTGGAGGCTGCTCGTGTCCTCCTCTTCCACCGACAGGTGCCTCTGCTCTTTTGGAGAGATGTGATCCTTACTGCTACATACCTTATCAACCGTCTTCCTTCTTCTATCCTTCCGGGGGGACTCCTTTTCAAACTCCGTTGTCCTCTCTCCCTCCTAACTCACTTCCACTTCAGGTGTTTGAATGCCTCTGTTATGTTCGTGACACTCGTCCCGACCTCTCCAAACTCTCTCTGAAATCCCTCTGTTGCATCTTCCTCGGCTATTCACGCACTCAACACGGATATCGCTGCTTCTCACGGGACCTACGGAGGTATGTCATCTCTACTGACGTCTCGTTGGTTGAGAGCTCTCTATTCTCTCTTCCCTCTCCCCATCCCGACATTGTCATTGATGATTATCTTCCTCTAATCATCCAACCCCCTCTGGTGTCTCCCCCTGCTAATCCTCATTTTGGTACGGTCTACTCTTGTCGCCCATCGACTATATCACCCGTGCCGGCCAATGACACCATCGTTCCCGCTTCGTCTAAGGCTCCTGCCCCGACACCAGACGACTTGCCCATTGCACTCCGGAAAGGTACTCACTCTTGCTAGAGCACTCCTCTATTTACATTTTCATACAGGGGTTTGTCAGCTCTAGAGACAATATCTATTCCCCGCACAATTGGCAATGTCAAATCTCACCCGGGGTGGCTACAAGCGATGCGGGATGAATTGCAGGCTCTGGAAGACAACCATACATGGGATCTAGTCCCCCTTCCGACAGGCAAACAGGCGGTTGGCAGCAAATGGATTTATACAGTCCGCCTTAATGCTGATGGCACTCTCCATCGCCTCAAGGCTCGCCTTGTAGCTAAGGGCTTTGCTCAGATATATGGTAATGACTATTTTGATACATTCTCTCTAATTGCTAAGATGTCTCCATTCGATTATCCATCTTTCTGGCCGCTCATCATCATTGGTCCCTTCATGAACTGGATGTCAAGAATGTCTTCCTCCATGGATTTCTTGAGGAAGAGATTTATCTGCAGCAGCCCCCCAGATTTTGTGCCTCCGGAGCCGACTCCCAAGTTTGTCGATTTCACCACTCTCTATATGGTCTCAAACAGTCTCCTCGTGCTTGGTTTGGCCGATTCAGCACCGTCGCCACCGACTTTGGGCTCTCTCGCAATATAAAGGACCACACCATGTTTTATAAGACAACATCCGTCGGTTGCATCCTGTTAGTAGTGTATGTGGATGATATCATCATCACCGGGAGCAACTCTGCTGGAATCGTCCACCTTAAGGGGCATCTTCATCATCACTTCCACACCAAAGATCTCGGCCCTCTCACATACTTTCTTGGCATCAAGGTCTCCCGTTCTCCGGACACAATCTTCCTCTGCCAACGGAGATATGCATTGGACATTTTGTAGGATGTTGGGTTGACACAGGTCACCGCCGTTGACACTCCTCTTAAGCCTGGGGAACGGTCTCTCTATGACTCCTCGGAACAGTATTCACACCCAGAAAGGTACCGTCGGCTGGTGAGCAAACTCAATTATCTCGCCATGACTCGTCCAGACATTGTCTGCGCAAAATGGCGAAGTGAGTCAATTCATTGAGCATTTGACCACCTCTCAGTGGGATGTTGTCCTCCGCATCACCAAATACATCAAGAGAGACATTGCTCGTGGTCTTCGCTACTCCCACCACGCTTATCTGAATATTGAGGCCTTTTGTGATGCTGATTATATTGGTTGTCTTGTTACCCGGAAGTCTACTTCTGGGTTTGTCGTTTTCTTAGCAGACAGCCTCATCTCTTGGCGCAGCAAGAAACAGGTTGTTGCCTCCAGATCCAGTGCGGAGTCTGAGTATCGTGTCATGGTCGCCGTTACTACGAAGATCCTTTGGCTTCGTCATCTTCTCCAGGAGCTTGGCTTTCCTCCGCTGCTCATATCTAGTGTGACAATCAGGCAGCCACCAAGATTACTTCAAATCCCGTCTTCCATGAACGCACAAAGCATATCGAGGTGGACTGCCACTTTCTTCGCCACCACCTCGAGCACAACCATGTCAACTTTAGTCACATCCCGATGGCGGATCAGCTTGCCGACATCTTCACCAAAGGCCTCCCAGGGGCTCGTCTGGCCTCGCTCAGCTCCAAGCTAGGCATCCACAGCATCTGCGACCCATCTTGAGGGGGAGTGTGTATGGTCTTGTCTGATATCATATTTCTTTTGTGGGACCCGTGGTCCAAGTTGGGCATGTCCAGCTTGAGGGGGAGTGTTAAACCCTGTTTTTATTATTCTGAGTATTTCTGAGTCCCACATCGGAATACTGCATCATGTAATCCTTTTTCTCAATCTATAAAAGAAGGTCTCTGTCTCACCTTGAGTTAAGGAGAATTCATCCTCTATAGTGTCAAAACCAACACTCGGTTGGAAATGCAATGACATCGTTTGGGTTTACAGGTATAGGGTTCACAACAAGTTGCACAATGGAAGGGGAGAAAATGCAACATCCCCATAGATGAGACTTAAAAATGGTATAATGTTACTAACCATGTAAACAAGGTTCACCTTTTTTCCGACTCTAATCAATAAGAACTTTATAATTAAATGTGCTTAGCTTCAAACAATCTAAGGATGAGTGATCTTCTGTATATTTTCACAACAAGTTTGTGAGTACAAAGCACACTAAAAGAATACGTGTGGACCTACAAGAATAGTCATTGGTCCAATAAATGATCCTAGAAGGTAAAAGCCTAAATTAGCCGAAATGGTTGAATGAACAAACCAAAAGAAACATTAGAATTTATCCCTTCCCTTCTCTATAACCAAACTACACAAACAAACGTTAAAATCTCTCTGATCACTTTCTTTTCCCTCTACTCTATTTCGATCTTTCTCCTCTTCTCCCATCAGTTGAAAAAAAATCTCGGTACGTCATGCTCGAGGGAGAAACGTTCATGGTTGCTGTCGTTTTTGCAAGAGCTGGGGAAGACCAAAACGTAGTCTAATGTACTACATCATGGTGGATGTTGAAGATATAATCAAGCTGGGGAAAATGGCTACCGAGAAATGAGGAAGATATGAGATATCTCACTGTGGTTTTCAGATAGGCTTTGACTAGCTACACCACATTGTGATGGTTTTGTCATGCTTATATACATTGTATGTTTTGCTTGGAAAGTGTGACAAAACTTGAGATAGTCAGACAAAACCTTTATAGGAACATCTGGATAGCATTCTGGCTGCGTTTGAGGATGAGGGTGCACATTTTCTTGGATACCGAAAGATTGATCGACTTGTTGACCCTTTGATCTTTCTTGTGCATGTAGTTCAGGATCATCTTCCTGCTCTTTCCCTTATTCTTGTTGACGATAAGATAAAACCATGGACAGCAAGATCACAACCATTGGACACCAAGGGATTGGTCACTCCATAAAGAGTGTTTGAACCTTGTATAAATTTTTTGTGTCCTGTGCGTTCTTTCTCACTCTATCTCTCGTCATCATCACTTGGTTTCGTTCGTCGATCCTACGCTCTAACCGGCATGGGGATAATTGTGTTTGAGAGTCAGGGTTTTTTATGGCCGCTGATTCACCCCCCCCCCCACCCCCACCCCCGAAGTCTAGGTTTTTTATGACCATTGATTCACCCCCAGTGGTCTTGCATCTCTCACCGAGGGCCTATCAAATTGTTTCCTCAACTAGTGTCATTTTGTATGGAGTGGTTGATATAAGTTGGACTTCAGGCATTAACTCAATTGAGAACATCACTTCTCCATTTGGGAAAGGTCTAGGAAACTGTTACAACGAGGGACCTTGGAGGGTTTACTCCAGGAGGGGCAAGGTGGTCCCAACGTTTACTCCAGGAGGGGCAAGGTGGTCCCAACAGGCAGTTAGTTGAGGGGTAAGATGGTCCCCACAGGCAGTTAGTTAGAGAACCCAGCTTGTGGACCCAGGTGGTCCCAACAGGCAGTTAGCTGAGGGGCAAGATGGTCCCCACAGGCAGTTAGATGGAGAACCCAGCTTGTGGACCCGGCGGACTGTTAGCAGGCTGTTAGAAGTTTGTTAGACAGCTGTCAGAAGATTTTCTGGATCAATAGTTGAAAAGTACGGGTGGGAGAGCTTAGAGGGGGGGAAGATCTCTACACTATTGGGCTTAGGGCTTGGGACGGGTTGGGGAGTTTCTGCCCCGTGGCGTCTTTTCCGCTATAAGTTCCTGTTGTTTCCATACTGAATTACCCTCTATTATTCTCCCTAATACACTAGAGTGCCTCTATTGCGTTGAGTTTCTACCAAATTGGTCCGACTTGCTGCTTCACCGCCACCCCTAGCATGGAGACACGCCAACAGTTTCGTGCACTCTCACAGACGTGGAATCGACAATAACATCGGTACGCACGGAGCAGGCCGAATTCCGAAAATCTCTAGCTACAGAATTGGCGGAACTCTGCCACTTCATCACAACTGTAGAAAGAAAAACTCCTTAGCTCAAGGTGAGGCGGAGACCTACTTTTATAGATTGAGAATACAAAATACATACAGGAGTATTCTGATGTGGGACTCGGAAATACCCAGAATAATAAAAAATAGGGTTTAACACTCCCCCTCAAGCTGTGGACAGGCCCACCAACTTGGACAACGAGTCCCACAAAAAAAAATGACATCATACAAGACCAGACATACTCCCCCTCAAGCTGGACCGCAGATGCTGTGGATGCCCAGCTTGGAACTGAGCGAGGCTAGACGATCCCCTGGGAGGCATTTGGTGAAGAGGTCGGCAAGCAGGTCTGTTGTTGGGATGTGGCTAAAGCTGACGTGATCATACTCCAGGTGGGGGCAAAGAAAGTGGCAGTCCACCTAAATATGTTTCGTGCGTTCATGGAAGACGGGATTCAACGCTATCTTGGTGGTTATCTGATTGTCACACCAGATGTGAGCAGATGTCTACGCAGGAAAGTCAAGCTCCTTGAGGAGATGTCGAAGCCAAATGATCTCCGTGGTGACGGTGGTCATGGCACGGTACAAAAATTCCGCACTAGAGTGGGAGACGACCGTCTGTTTCTTGCTGTGCCAGGAGATGAGGTTGTCTGTCAAGAATACGGCAAACCCAGAAGTAGATCTCCAAGTAGCAAGGCAACCAGCATAATCAGCATCACAAAAGGCCTCAATATTCAGATGAGCATGCTGGGAGTAGCGAAGACCATGGGCAGGATCTCGCTTGATGTATTTGGCGATGCGGAGGACAGCATCCCAATAAGAGGTGGTCGGATGCTCCATAAATTGGCTCACTTTGCCAACGGCGCAGGCAATGTCGGGACGAGTCATGATGAGATAATTGAGTTTGTCCATCAGTCGACGGTACCGCTCTGGGTGTGAATACGGTTCCGAGGAGTCATAAAGAGACCGTTCCCCAGGCTCCAGAGGAGTGTCTACAGCAGTGGCCCGCGTCAGCCCAGTATCCTGCAAAATATCTAATGCATATTTTTGTTGGCAGAGGGAAATGGTGTCCGAAGAATAAGATACCTCGATGTCTAAGAAGTATGTGAGAGAACCGAGATCCTTATAGTGTGGAAGTGCTGGTGAAGATGCCCCTTGAGGTGGGCGATACCATCATTGTGGAGGTCATCCTGTAGAACACAGTGTGGTCTTTCATGCTGCGAGAGAGTCCAAAGTCGGTGACGACAGTGCTGAAGCGGCCGAACAAAGCACGAGGAGACTGCTTGAAGCTGTAAAGAGAGCGGCGGAGTCGACAAACTTGAAACTCGGCGCCGGAGGCACAAAAACCGGGGGGTTGATGCAGATAAACCTCTTCCTCAAGAAATCCATGGAGGAAGGCATTTTTGACATCCAATTGATGAAGAGGCCAACGATGATGAGTCGCTAGAGAGATGAATAACCGAAGGGAGGCCATCTTGGCAACTGGAGAGAAGGTATCAAAATAGTCAATACAATAAGTATGTGCGAAGCCCTTGGCCACAAGGCGGGCTTTGAGTCGATGGAGAGTGTCATCGGGATTCAGCCTGACTGTGTAAATCCATTTGCTGCCAACCGCCTGTTTGCCTGCTGGAAGGGGGACAAGATCCCAAGTATGGTTTTCTTCCAAGGCCTGTAACTCATCTCGCATTGCGGCAAGCCATCCCGGGTGAGATTTTGCATCACCCACTGTGCGAGGAATAGATACTGTCTCCAGAGCTGACAGACCCCTGTAGGAAAATACAAATAGAGTACTCTGGCAAGAGCGAGTACCTTTCCAGAGGGCAATGGGCAAGTCCTCTGGTGTCGGGGCAGTAGCATCGGACGAAGCGGGGACGACAGTGTCATTGGCCGGGACGGGGGAAACAATTGATGGACGACATGAGTAGACCCTACCAAAATGGGTGTCAGCAGCAGGGAAAGACACCGGAGGAGGGTGGATGAGGAGAGAAAGACAATCATCTATGGCAGAGTCAGGATGAGGAGAGAGAAGGGAGAACGGAGAGCTCTCAACAAATGAGACGTCAACAGAGATGACATACCTCCAGAGGTCCGGTGAGTAGCACTGATATCCGCGCTGAGTGCGGGAATAACCAAGGAAGATGCACCGGAGAGATTTGGGAGAGAGTTTGGAGAGGTCGGGACGTGTGTCTCGAACATAACAGAGGCATCCAAACACTCGAAGCGGAAAGGAGTGAGCAGAGAGAGAAGAGAACAGAGCCCGAAAAGGAGTCTCCCCTTGAAGGATAGAAGAAGGAAGGCGGTTTATAAGGTAGGTAGCAGTGAGTATCGCATCTCCCCAAAAATGCAGAGGCACCTGTCGATGGAAGAGGAGGGCACGAGCAGTCTCCAAAATATGGCGGTGCTTCCGCTCGGCCACTTCATTCTGATGGGGTGTATCAGGACAGGAGGTCTGATGAATGATGCCTTTCACCTGGAGAAAGTGCCGAAAGGGAGTGGAGAGGTACTCACGCCCATTATCCGAGCGGAGACATTTCACAGAAGTGGAAAATTGGTTATGAATTTCATTGTAAAATGTCTGAAATGTGGAAAACACTTCGGAGCGTTCTCGAAAGAGGTATGACCAAGTCATTCGGGAAAAATCATCAATGAAAGATATATAATATTTATACCCGAAATGACTCGAGATGGTACAGGGACCCCAAACATCTGAATGAACCAGATCAAAAGGTTTTGAAGCCCGTGTATCCACTCGAGGAATGTATGAAGTATGATGATGTTTCGCAAATGTACAAGACTCACAATGAAAAGAAATATGCTGACTGAAATCTAGATAAAGCTGATGAATAGTGGAAGCGGGGAGATGTCCCAACCGGGAATGAAGATCCAAGGCGCGAGCAGAGACAAATGTGCAGGCGACAGGTGTCGGTCCATCAAACATGTAGACCCCGTCCCGAAGCTGGTCTCTACCAAGTTCCCGATTCGTAGTCCACTCCTGAAATACAACAGCAGAGGAGGTAAATATGGCAGCACAGTTAAAATCTTTTGTGAGCTTACTGATGGAAAGAAGATTAAAGGGACTGCGGGGCACATGTGCCACAGAGGGCAAGTGAATTGATGAAGTCAGGGAGCATGCACCGAAGCCCGCAATGAGGATAGTGGAGAAATCTGCGACGGTGATAGCTAGTGGACCAGTATGAGGACAGTAGAAGGTCAACATACCAGCATCACCGGTGAGGTAGTCAGAGGCACCTGAGTCGAGCATCCAAGCAGGGGAGCGACGGCCCGACAAAAGCGGCGGAAGCAGCTGAATAGGCTAGAGAATCTAAAGATGAACCGGGTCCTACAGGGGTCCGAGGATCATGACTCAGCCAGATGTCCACCATAGACAGGTCCAGAGATGGTGGAAGAGTGGCGACTGACGAGAAAGCCTCCTGGAGCACTGTCTGACCCTGCTGCAGGTGCTAAGAAGGGCGTCCATGAAGAACCCAGCATCGATCGATCAAGTGGTCGATCTTGCCACAATGTTGACAGAGGGGACGTGGACGACCCTCCACACAGCTGTTGGGCAAAAATCCTTCGCATCATTGAAGCATTTTTTAGGTGATTGTGTTTGTCGACAAAGTGGACAATTGTGTTGTGATTGTTGACAAAGCAAAACAATGACATACAAATTTGTTGACAAAGGGGATTTCATGGTGGAATGTCGAGTTCAAGAGCTGTGGTCAACAATCCATGTTTGATTCAAGAACATCGACAAAGGAATGGATGATCTGGAGGCGGTACAAAAAGAACAGATACTAAGTGGCGCCGTTTTCCAATGTTTGCCAAATTTTTTGGTCTAAAAATCGACAAAAGGAGAAAAGTGTTTTTGGTAAAGAGACTTGCGCGCCATGTTCTTGAAGGTGAGGAAACTTGCGCGCCATATGTTTTTCAAGATCAGATCATCAAAATATGACAAAGGGATAAGGGTCGCGCAAGTATTGGGTTGGTCGCGCAGGTGACTTGCGCGCCGAAAAATGGACTTGCGCGCCGGTGCCTAGGAGGATTGGAAACTTGCGCGCCTGTTGTTTTTCAAGATCAGAAGATCAAAATATGGCAAAGGAAAGAGGGTCGCGCAAGTATTTGGTTTGGTCGCGCAAATGACTTGCAGGGGAAGAGACTTGCGCGCCGAGGGTTGACTTGCGCGTCGTCGCACAGGGTGGTCAAATTGCCTATAAATACTGGACCACACCTCATTTTCTACGGAGTTCAACACTTTGAAAATTCAGAGCTCTCGTCGCGCAGGTGTGGTGGTCGCGCAAGTGGTGGTGTGTCGCGCAAGTGGGACTTGCACGCCAGATTTGAAGAAGCGCGATTGTTGGTTGTTGCGCGCCAATATCAGTTTGGGCGTAAAGGGAAGTGCGTCGCGCAAGTTTGGAGTTGAAGAAGCTTGTGTCGCGCAAGTGTCTGTGGTGGACTTGCGCGCCAGTTGTGACTTGCGCACCGGATTGGACTTGCGCACCAAGTAAGGTCGGTTCACGGAAGAGATTCAGGGCTGCGTGAAAGCTGGAAGATTGCCCGATACCTTCGGTGCAAAGTGAGATTCATCTACGGGTGAAAGTTGGACTTCAACAGAGCATCTACATACAGAGAAAGATGCATTCCTTCATGCAAATAAAGAGACTTATAGGTCTATAAACTGTGAGTGGATCCCTTCCGGAGCAGTGAGCAAAGGAAGAGGAAGAAGGTGATCCTCTCCACCGGCAGTGAGCCAGAGAGAGAGAAACAGGGAGTGACCTTTGGGAAAGCAGTGAGCTGACCCTAAACCGTGTAAAGGCAGTGAGCCTGGGAAAGAGTGACTGTTCCCGAACCATTGTATCCACATCTAGTGAAGAATGGTGGAATTTGGTACGACCGGCAACTTGTCGGTGTATGCTCATTGGACGTAGCCCAGTGAGGGTGAACCAAGTAAAAATCTTTGTATCTGCCTACTTACTTCTCTGCATTGCATTTAAAGCATCATCATCAGATAAAGAAGGAAATAAATGATTACAATAAACACACAAATGCAAACAAAGTGACCCTTCTAATAAAGAGGTCAAGATCCAGTGGGAGGGAAAGAATTTAGAAAAAGAATATTCATACCATGATTCACCCCCCTCTCAGGGTATATAGGCCCCTATTAGTCCTAACAACACCCACGGCCACGAGTACCCGAGGAGCGGTCACCGCCACAATCGACGAGAGCGGAGTGGTCGATGATGGGGGTGGTCGGGGGAAGAGCCCGTTGGGCCTTGCCCAGGCGATGATAGACCTGTGGTGTATCCAGCGTAGAAGGGTTGGCGAGCATCTCAGTAGTCGTCATGGCATACTCAGGGGCGAGGCCATTGAGAAGATTGAAGATGCAAAGTTGGTCCCTCTGGGTCTGAGCGTGTTGGAACCAGGGTCTTCAAAGCATGATTTGGCGTATGGTTTGTGTTTGTTGCCAATCCTCAGTGGGAGTTCAGGATGGGTACCAACAAAGAGATCATACCGTTCAAGCATAAAACAGTAGTGAAGGTGGCGCCGTTTCCCAGTGTTTGCCAAATTTTTGGGCCTGAAAATCGGCCAATAAAGTAAAGTGTTTTTGGCAAAGTTACTTGCGCGCCGAGCTCTTGGAGGATGAAAGACTTGCGCGTCATATGTTTTTGAGGATCAGAACATCAAAATTTGGCCAAGGAAAGAAGGTCGCGCAAGTGTTGGTTGGGTCGCGCAAGTGAGTTGCGCGACAGAGGTTACTGGAGACAAGACTTGCGCGCCGCTGAGGGACTTGCGCGCCTCCGCGCAGGGGGTCCAGTTTGCCTATAAATACTGGACCACCCCTCCTCATTTACGACAGAGCTCAAGACTTCGAGATTGTTCGAGCTCTCGTCGCGCAGGTGGTCGAGTCGCGCAGGTGGTTGTTTTGTCGCGCAAGTAGAGCTTGCGCGCCGGTTGTTGGTTGTACGCCCAAGGCGGTTTGGAAGAGAAAGGAAGTGGACCGCGCAAGTTTGAAGTCGGGGAAGGAAGCGTCGCGCAGGTGTATTGATGACACTTGCGCGCCAGTTTGGACTTGCGCGCCGTAGTGGGACTTGCGCGACTGTCTTGGAGAAGCGCGCCTGGTTTTGCTGAAGCCCACCGGCCTGTTTGGAGCTGCACGAAAGCCGAGAGACTACCCGATACATTCGAGGAAAAGTGATATTCTTCTTCTGGTGAGAATCGGACTTCAATAGAGCATCTACATACAACAAAGGATGCACTCTTATGCAAATGATGAAGAGACCTTCACGTCTATAAACTGAGTGGGACTTCACCAACGGCAGTGAGCCAGGGGGAGTCAACGGGAGTGACCCGAGGGAAGCAGTGAGCTATCCCTGAACCTTTGTAAAGGCAGTGAGCCTGGGACAGAGTGACTGTACCCGAACTTTTGTAATCTACAGCTAGTGAAGCATAGTGGATTTTGGTACGACGGACAACCTGTCGGCGTATGCTCCTTGGACGTAGCCCTTAGTGGTGAACCAAGTAAAAATGGTTGTGTCTTCTCTGTGCTTGTGAATGTTTTCTTTCTGATCATAATCATCATACAGGTTCAACAAGTTCCTACCAACGTGGGAACAAGATCCATCACATTAAAAGAAAAAGTGGTCACCCTGATTCACCCCTCCCCTCTCAGGGTGTCCCGGGGTCCTTCAGAGCGGTCGCCGGTGTCTGGGGTACAGGCCACAACTTTTGCAACTCATCACGAAGACCTTTCCATTCCATGAAATAGGCCGTGAAGGGTCGATCCTGCTGGCGAAGGAGCGACAATCGCTGAAGAATATCGGAGACCCGAGCCAAATTGTTGATCTCGGAATACATGATGTGCAAGGAATCCCAGAGTTCCTTGACGGTATTCGCGGTCCGAGTGACATCCTTCACTGAGCGATCCATGGAGTTGACCAGCAAGGCGAAGATCTTGTTATCAGCAAGCTTCCATGGACGGTAGTCGGGATCAGTCGATGACGGTGAAGGATCCTCCAGGTGAGAATCCAGGTCCATTCCTGTCAGGGACATCAATACAGTCTTCCGCCAGATGGAGAAGTTGGTGGTGTTGAGCCGCTCATCGACGAGGCGGGTGGGGGCGATGATCATCTGGGGCAAGCCGAAGAGGCTGCCATGGAGGCGTGGGACAACCACCGAAGAGGTCAGAAGTAGCAGGATGCCACGATGCGCGGCCGGTAGAAGGCGGGGCCGGTGGAAGCCGGGAAGCCGAAGTTGCGGGCAGTGGTTGGAGCTGCGAGGTGCAGCAGACAGCAGGAGGGGCGCCGGGATTCGGTGCAAGCCGCGCGTAAGAAGAGCCGGTGGAAACCGAGAGGAAGCTGGGAGAGAACTGGGGCAACGGTTCGTCTGGAGTGAGCCGCGTCTGGACAAAAGTGACTGCGGGGATGGATGCGCTGGGAGGGGCCGGGACTAGGAGTTCGCAGAGGGCGGCGGGGCCGATCGCGCCTGGACAGGGAGGGCGGGTGCCGTATCGGAAGGGACTCCGCAGAAGGACGCCGGGATGCCGCCTGGAAGGGAGACCCGGGAGAATACCGGGATGTCGCCTGGAGAGGAGGGCAGGTCCGTCATTGTCAGGATTGCGGGAGAGAGACCGATAAGGAGCCGCGAGGAAGGGTTGCGGGACGCGCAGAGGCGGAGGGCGGGGTTGCGTCGCGAGGGAGGGGAGTCGTGAGTCGTCGGAGGGGCGCTGGGAGGCGTCGCGATGGAGGGACGACGCTGGGTCAACGCCAGAGGGAGCCGCAGGGGAAGGAAGGCGTCGTCGGGAGGGTCACGCCTGGGTCGGGAGCGGAGGAACGCCACGGGAGGGAGGCGGGTGCCGTGTCGGGAGGGACTCCTGGAGAGGGAGGGTCGTCGCGCCGGGAGGAGGTCGGGATCGGGATGCCGAAAGGACGGTGCAGCGGAGGAGGCGAGGCGTAGGGTAGAGCCGGGGTGGCCGCGTAGGGCAAACCCGAAAGGGGAGAGTGTCACGACCCGTCCTCGGGACCCGTGCCGTGACTACCCCAAGCCCGCCTTCCATAGGCCAGGGGCTGGCGACTAGCACCAAAGGCGTAAATTCCTAAGCTGGGAAGGCATTGTCTTTATAAAAGTAAACAAACACAATAGAGTACGCAACAGGAAGTAAACACCGAGTATAACCGAATACAAAAGAGTGTGCTGGAAAGTAAATGGGCCAGTATACAAACCCAACTGAAAAACAAGTACAAGTAAAAGGGACAAACAGCTGAAAGTAAAGAGCAGCTCCTGGATCGTCCTTCGGGGATTCCTACCTGAAGGGTAGGTACAGATGGCCACCTCAGCACTCACGTCCGTCAGTCTCCTCCGTGTGCTGACTCGTCGCAAGGTCCACCTCCGGGTACCGTCCAGTCGTGGCGCTCTCGGCCTCCGTCAGCGCTGTCCGTCGTCTGCATCCAAGACAACGAGGTGCGAGCATAGCCCGTACAGGGGTGAGTATAACGATACTCAGTAAGAACCCCGAGACCCGCAAGGTCTCACAATATCCACTAAGGATAAACAAAAGAGGAAAGATACAAACACGAAGTATCAACCAACCCTACTTAGGTATATGCCCATACATATACCTAAGTTACCAATCACAGTCTGGCTCCAACTCTCGAGCCCAAGCACAAACCAATTCCACAAAGGAAGTAAAGTCAATCACCACGAAATGGTTGAAAGACATGACTCAGCTCACACAGGTATGCCACAATTAGTAGAGAGAGATATAGATGATCAGATGTAGCCACTGGATCATCTAAGCTGTCGGACCCACACAGGATACAGGACCAGCTAAGCTGTCGGACCCACACAGGATACAGTCCAGCTAAGCTGTCGGACCCACACAGGATACAGTCCAACTATCTCGTCTAAGCTGTCGGACCCACACAGGATACAGGCCAGTTATTCTAGAGTAATAGAGATGATCAGATGTAGTTACTGATTCATCTAAGCTGTCGGACCCACACAGGATCAGCTACTCTGTCAGAACTGTCGAACCCACACAGGATTCCGGTACAGTTGTTGTCGTCGTCGAACCCACGGAGGATTCCAGTACGATAGTCATCGTCGCAGTCGCAGCAAGCTCTAGGGTTCCCGCACACAGCACGCTCGATTCCGGAAGGGTCCGCTCCTCAAGCAAATGGGGTCGATACATCAATTATCACAAAGTCCTGAGTTGATGTATCCCGAAATTCCGTCTCATCAAAAGAAACCCAACGCGACAAACGGCGCGTCAATCGGACGCCCAGTCAGAGAGTTATAAGTGTTTCCGCACCGAGGGCCCGGTTGGTTTCGGATTCGAACCAACCCGGCCGTACCCAAATTTCGCCAAAACCTTGAGCGTGATATACCGAAATGACCGTCTCGATCCAAGGAATCCTACGCAACTGACAGTGCGTCGATCGGAGGTCCGTACCTCAAGTTATAGGCCAAAAACCAAAAGTAGCCCGAAGAAGGGGGGTCTGGGTCCGGTCTAACCCGTCCTGGGTCGGCCCGAACCGGGTCGACCCGACCCGGATCCGGGTCCCACCCGTTAGAGCGTGGCCCGGCCCGGTGGCCGAGCGCGGAGCGGGGGGCGCCCCCCCCCCCCCCCCCCCGGTTTTCGTAACGGCGGCGCCAACTGGCGCCGCCGCGCTTCTCCGCGGGCCACCGGAGTCGTTCCGGTGGTCTATTTTGCTTCCCGCTTGCGCCTACAGCCTGCTCAGGTCCTGCTCTTCACTGCGACGACCTCAATTCATGGTTGCCCTTTCGTTCATCCGTCGCCCAACAAACCGCGCATCAAGAACGAAATGGCGGAGGGTCCGAACTTGTTCGTTAGCCCGTGCTCTCCGCGTTAGAGGCTCAAACAATTATCCAACATACAATCGTCCAAGTACGAGGGTATAAATCACATGTTTAAAAACAAATAATCCATAATCCCCCCTACCTCGTATTTGACATTGCACGTTGACGAGCCGCGGAAGACGGTGTCGTGGAAGACAGACGTTGTTCCGTCAACGTCGGGAAAAGTCGTTGTCGTAGGCGGCGTCTTATGCGGGCGGCTTCTTCCCCCTTGACGCGGAGGAAGAGGAAGGAAGACGACGTTCCTCGTGGGCGTCGCCTCACGTTCTTGCCCCGGTTGAAGAAGTGTAGAGAAAGTTCTTCGTCGAGAGGAAGATGTCGTTCTTCGTTCAAGATGTTCTTCGTGGAGAGGAACACTTTCCTTCTAATTCTCCAGAGTCTCCCCAACAGAATATTTGCCAACGCAAATAAAATAATAGGCTCCCCAATTTAATAATGCCATGCATTTCAAATCAAATCAAATTAATCAATTAATTGATGGAGCTTAATTAATTAATTTGATGGTGTTGGCACATTAATGAGAGAAGGTGGGAGGTGGAGAGTTTAACCCTCATCAATGGGGGGTTTCAAGGGTTTCAAGAGGAAGTTGAAGAGTTGGTGTTCGTGTGGGCCCCACAACACATTATCCTCCCATGGGAGGTTATGGGGGAAGGTGGCCCCACTTCCAACTTCCCTTTGGTGTATTTAACCACCACCAACATAAAAATATCTTAATCATATTTTTATTTATTTTTAATAAAAAACCCCAAAAAAAAATTAACTTCTCCTCCCGATAAAACGCAACTACGGTAAAAGTCCCCTTAAGCGAATACCGACGCTGCGAGATCATCGGTGTCCTCGGATTTTAATTCCGAGAACCGGTTCAAAAGATAGAAAAACTCGCACGTACGTTTACTGAACGTACCCAAACAAAACTTCAGAAATTGATACCGGGCACACCGGGTCTCGGAATCAGGCGCTGTCAGAAACTGCGGACTCGTAAAATTCAAAAGAATTTAAGAAAAGAAAAAAATACTTGAAATTTCCGGGTCTTTACAGAGAGAAAAATAATATTAATGGGATTTCCCCTCTGATACCATGTAGAAAGGAAAACTCCTTACCTCAAGGTGAGGCGGAGGCCTACTTTTATAGATTGAGAATACAAAATACATACAGGAGTATTCCGATGTGGGACTCAGAAATACCCAGAATAATAAAAAATAGGGTTTAACAACAACGATCGCTCATCATCCAAAGGCACTGTTACTGACAGAGGAGCACCCGTCCTCTACTTCAGATCTTTCGGCTTCCCACGTCGTCCCCTCTGACGCCGCTGGCAAATTCGCTTGGGAGCCTAGAGTCGCCGTCCACCCCATTGCGGTCTTCCAGAATCACACACCAGCAACCAGCCAACTGAAATTACCACAATTTGATGACATGGATCCTCGTGGGTGGATCGCCCGCACAAAACTGTTTATTCAGCTCAACCACAAACCGAATGACGCAAAGGTTCCCCTAGCACACATTAACATGACCGGCACCGCTATCCACTGGTATACCATCGTCCAGGAGGTTCATCCCTCAATGTCCTGGCCGATTCTAAAGGCTGAGCTCCTGGACCGCTTTAGCAACCTAGAAATCCAAAATCCTTACGAGGAATTGATCGCCCTTCGCCAGCGATCCTTGGTGCAAGATTATGTGGAACAATTTGAGTACTTAGCCTCTTTGATCCCCCGGCAATCCGAGCAACAGTACGTTGGCTACTTTCTGCATGGCCTCCAGGACGAAATCCACGATTGGGTTCGTATCCATAGCCCCAAAACCCGACTGCATGTCATGCGTCTTGCTCGTCACGTTGAGCTAGTTGTGAAGCGCGGGAAGGTCACTATGTCCGCACATCCAACCGCCATGGTTTGCTCGAGAGGGGTCTGGGGGGTCATCGCCACAGCGACTCAGATCGCACACCCACACCTGGCCACCCACGCGACCTGAGCACTGCTTCGAGAAGGGCGTCCCTGCCCAAGAGCCTCTACAACACACTTCCTCGACTGGGAGACGATGAGCAAGTTCCACCGGGTGACATCGTCGCCCCTCTGGAGGCGCTGGAACAGCAGGGAGACCCCCATTTGGATGATGTCGAATACCTAGTCTTAGACTGCCAAACGGTGGCCCCTTCTCACCACTAGGGAAATTAGGCGTTTTCAGCTATGAAGGTGGAGCGCCAGCTCGGCGAAATTCCATTATTGGTTCTCTTGGATAGTGGAGCCATGCACAAATTCATCTCCCCTAACCTCGCTACGCTACTCAACCTCATGATCCAAACCACCATCAAACAGTCGATCAAGCTCGACGATGGTCACTACTTCTCTACCAAAGGCTTTTGTTGGCACCTCCGACTGGATATGGGCACATATCATTGCACCCTTGACGCTCATGTGTTGGATATCGGGGGTCTGGACTTCATATTAGGCATCACCTGGCTTCGAACACTTGGCAACGTCCAAATCAACTAGTAGACCATGACAATGAAATTTAGCACAGGAAACCAACTTCGTGACCTTCAAGGGGCTCACAACACCTCCACTCTGCTATCCTCGCTGCACGCCCTGGCCAGCTGCGGTCGACACAAAGACCGCCACTCGGGTCTATTAGCTGGCGACCATGGTGCTCACAGTGCTCCGTTGACCACGCACCAGCAAAATCATCTGCAGTAGTTGTTCTGATCTTGTCACTCAGTTTTCCAAGTGCTCACTAGTTTACCTCCCCAGCGCGCTTGCAACCTTAAAATCACCCTACTTCCAGACCATGGCCCAGTTTTTGTCCGCCCATACCTACATTCCCATAAAATTGAAATTGAACGGCAAATTACGGCAGTACTCAACAGGGAATTATCCGCTCTAGTATCACCGGTCCTATTGGTCAAAAAAAAGACTCCTCCTGGCGAATGTGTGTTGACTACCGAGCACTCAACAAAGCCACCATCCCGGACAAATTTCTCATTCCGATGGTCGATGAATTATTGGACGAATTACATGGTGTTACCTGCAACTATAAATTGGACCTCCGGTATGGTTACCTCCAAATACGGATGGCGGAGGTCGATGTGGAGAAAACAGTGTTCCGGACACACAATGGCCACTACGAATATTTGGTAATGTATTTCAGTCTCGCCAATGCTCCCTCTACCTTCCAAGCCACGATGAATGATTTATTTTGGTTGTATCTACGTCAGTTTGTCCTCATATTTTTTTATGATATCTTAGTCTATGGCCAGGAGTGGGACTCCCACATTTAGCACTTGACAATAGTCCTGCAAATTCTACACAACAACCATTTCTTTGCCAAATTAGGAAAATGCGTTTTTGCTCAACAAACTGTGGAATACTTGGGTTATCTCATATCCCATGATGGCGTTGCTATGGACCCTTCAGGTCATCCTTAATTGGCCGACCCCTCAATCGGTTCGTGGCATTCACGGCTTTCTCGGCCTGACTGGCTATTACTAAAAATTTGTTCAAGACTACGGAAAGATAGCTCAGCCCCTTAAACAACTAACTCGGAAGGATGGTTTCCAATGGTCTTTGAAGGCGCAGTGGGCATCTGACACGCCCAGACATACCATGACAACAACCCCGGTTCTGGCAATGTCGGATTTCTCACGGCTCTTTGAAGTGGAGTGTGATGTGTAGGGTCACAGGGTGGGTGTCGTCCTCATGCAAAATCAACGCACCATCGCTTATTTCAGTAAAGCGCTAGCTAATCACAATCTATCCAAATCCATGTACGAAAAGGAAATTATAGCCTAGTCCTCACCATCCAACATTGGCGGCCCTACCATTTGGGTTGTCCCTTTGTTGTATACTCTAACCAGTGCGGTCTCAAATATTTGTTAAACAGCGCATCACCTTCGTGGATCAGCAGTGCTCGATGGCAAGTTGCTCAGTTATAACTTCGGCGTTCACTATAAACCCGGCAGAGAATATCCGGTCGCTAATGCTCTGTCCAAGAAAGAAGGGTTCTCTGCCTGTCCGCTGTCCATCACTTCCCCAGTCAGGCAAAGCAGATCGAACTTAACAGTCGGCTTACTAGACGATCCTTTCATCACCAGAATTGTTCAGCAACTTCAATCCAGCAGCGCCCCCCCCCCCGGTTCGGGCCGACCCAGGGCGGGTTGGGTCGGGTCGGACCGGCGGCTGTGGCCCGGCCCGCGCGGCAGGTGGCCCGGCCCGGTGGTCGGCCCGGTGGTCGGCTGGTCGAGCGCGGAGCGGGGGGCGCAGCCCCCCCGGTTTTCGTAACGGAGGCGCTAGCTGGCGTCGCGGCAGCCTTCCGTCGGCGGAGCGTGAGGGGCGCCGCGCCGGCGACCCGCGCCACCGCGTTTCTCAGCGGGCCACCGGAGTTGTTCCGGTGGTCCATTTTGCCTCCCGCTTGCGCCTACGGCCTCCTCAGGTCCTGCTCTTCACTGCGACGGCCTCAATCCATGGTTGCCCTTCCATTCATCCGTCGCCCAACAAACCGCACATCAAGAACGGAATGGCGTAGGGTCCGGACTTGTTCGTTAGCCCGTGCTCTCCGCGTTAGAGGCTCAAACAATTATCCAACATACAATCGCCCAAGTACGAGGGTATAAATCACATGTTTAAAAACAAATAATCCATAATCCTCCCTACCTCGTATTTGAGGTTGCACGTTGACGAGCCGCGGAAGACAGTGCCGTGGAAGACGGACGTTGTTCCGTCAACGTCGGGAAAAGTCGTTGTCGTAGGCGGCGTCTTATGCGGGCGGCTTCTTCTCCCTTGACGCGGAGGAAGAGGAAGGAAGAGGGTGTTCCTCGTGGGCGTCGCCTCACGTTCTTGCCCCGGTTGAAGAAGTGGGGAGAAAGTTCTTCGTCGAGAGGAAGATGTCGTTCTTCGTTGAAGATGTTCTTCGTGGAGAGGAACACTTTCCTTCTAATTCTCCAGAGTCTCCCCAACAGAATATTTGTCAACGCAAATAAAATAATAGGCTCCCCAATTTAATAATGTCATGCATTTCAAATCAAATCAAATTAATCAATTAATTGAGGGAGCTTAATTAATTAATTTGATGGTGTTGGCACATTAATGAGAGAAGGTGGGAGGTGGAGAGTTTAACCCTCATCAATGGGGGGTTTCAAGGGTTTCAAGGGGAAGTTGAAGAGTTGGTGTTCGTGTTCGTGTGGGCCCCACAACACATTATCCTCCCATGGGAGGTTATGGGGGAAGGTGGCCCCAATTCCAACTTCCCTTTGGTGGATTTAACCACCACCAACATAAAAATATCTTAATCATATTTTTATTTATTTTTAATAACAAACCCAAAAAAAATTAACTTCTTCTCCCGATAAAACGCAACTACGGTAAAGGTCCCCTTAAGCGAATACCGACGTTGCGAGTTCATCGGTGTCCTCGGATTTTAATTCCGAGCACCGGTTCAAAAGATGAAAAAACTCGCACGTACGTTTACTGAACGTACCCGAACAAAACTTCAGAAATTGATTCCGGGCACACCGGGTCTCGGAATCAGGCGCCGTCAGAAACTGCGGACTCATAAAATTCCAAAGAATTTAAGAAAAAAAAATCCTTGAAATTTCCGGGTCTTTACAGAGAGGAGGCACTGTTACTGACAAAGCACCCGTCCTCTACTTCAGAACTTTCGGCTTCCCACGTCGTCTCCTCTGACGCCGCTGGCAAATTCGCTTGGGAGCCTAGAGTCGCCGCCCACCCCATTGCTGTAACAGCCCAAGATTTTATAAAAAATATTCTTTTTAATTTTATTAATGTCTTGTGTTGTACGCTACACCAAAAGGAGCTTGCACAACACGCATCCTTGACTTGCCTTGCATTACACGCAATCGCGACCTTCCTCGATAGCGTGTGTAATACGCAATACCAAGTTTCACTAAACAACGATATGCTATTAAAATATTATTAAAACTAGCCGTTATGAATAGTAATAACCACTTTTTAAAATTCTGTAAATCTTATTTTTCAAAATGAACTTCATTTTTGGATTCGGAGTATCGAATTTAGCCTAAGGTGAAATTTTGGTACTTTTCGGATAACTTTCATATTCTGATGAATAGTGAAAATTACTAATTTATAATTAAAAACAACTTTTTTTAATCGAAATAATTAATAGTGATAAATTATTAATTTGAGTGGTTTTAAAGTATATTTAGAATATATTTTTACAATTTAATACAATGTTGGTCATTGGTTGTAATTTCACATTTAAACCAGACATAATCAAGTGTCAATCTTTTGATATATTTTGTTTCCTAAAAACACGCTATTTATTTTAACAGCGGGATTTAATTATAAAATTAATTAATGTAACTTCTATGTTATGAATTTGGTAAAATAGATTTCATTTTTGAATTCGGAATATGAAATATAGCTTAGGATGAAATTTTGGCATTGTTCTGAAAAACATCAATTTTTGATGAATAGTGAAACTACTAAGTGGTAGGTTAAAAAAACTGAATTTTGCATAAAACTTAATTTTACCGCTTCTGTGAATAGAATTTTGAAAATCCGACAGACACGGTTAATATTAAGGACTAAAATGTGGTTCAACGAGATGAAAATAATTTTTGGTGAATAGTAACTTTTTACTTTTTTTACCGCGGTTAATAGTAAATAGGGTAACTAAGGGTAAATATGATATTACTATTACCCTAACACATGTCCTAATTCTATTGGACAAGTGTAATTCGACCAAAAACAAACTTAGGAATAAAATATGACCATTTAGGCCCACTTGGATTAGATTAGGACATTTATTATTAATTTATTTAAAGAAAGATTAAAATAGTTAAAATCAAAGTTTAATAAGTAAATCATTTTTAATATGGGGTTATACATAAGATAAATTCGATTGTAAATATTCATTAGAAAGCTAAAAAGATTTACTACATGATGGTATTTTATTTGTAATTTTTAGACATCAAATAATTTAATTTATTTATGACACAACGATGATGCAGTAATTATCTTATTAATAAAATATTGACATAATTGATGTTATAAACACCAAAATAAATGTAATTTGAGATTTTTTATGAATTCCACTAATTTTCTAGGTTACTATGATATATTAATGTTTATTTAATCAACTTGGTTCGAACATTTAATTCTGTTATGACTTTCACAAAAATCATATATCAAATAGTGTCAAAATTGACACAAAATAGTTTTTAAATCAAATATTATATTATTAATTGTTATTTTATTCCTAAAAATCTAAGGTTCGGCCAAATGACTTAGATAAGGATATATATATTAATAATAAATAATTTGGGGTTCGTTTGGCATGTTATAGTAAGTGTATTAACCATATAGTAAAAGAAAACAAAAAGACACGGTAAAAGTTAAATTATTTAACTTGGAGTTAAATCTAATTGATAAGGTTAAAATAATATCCTAAACTTGTCTAAATTCTATTGGTTGATAGGATTTCGACCCATCCCCACTTTAGCTTCGAAATAAGACCCTTTGGAACCATTATAAACTGATTTTGACTTTAATATAAAATAATATTTTGAGATATTCCTAAGGTGCCCCTCTCCTCCCCTATAAAAGGACACCTCCTCCCCCTCCTCCTCACACCAATTTGAGCACTCAAGCTCGGCCAACCCCTGCCAAAATCTCTTCTCCACTTCCCTAGCAACATCCTAGAGGTTCTGGTCTTCCTCAAAGACCAATTCTAGTGCCCTAAGAGGAGGTCTCAAAGAGGCGCTTCAAAGAAGAGGTAATTACCGTTACCAATTCTTTCATCTTTATTTCTTCTTCCACTTCTTCTTCTTAGGTTGTTTCATTATGAAGTAATAACATCAGTATCACTCATATACTGATATGTTATTATAAGTATGAAACAACCCTATTTCACCATCTATCCATCCTACGGAAAAAAAGAAATCACCGCGCGTGCGTACGTACGGAATACCGTCTCCACGCCGTGGTGTAATCTATTTTCCACCACCACCTTACATGGATGGGTATAATGGTGTAAAGAATAACTATACATAGTTATTACAACATCATATTGATTCTGATATATTGTATAATCCACTCCAATTCAATTCAATATTTATGGAAATGATATCATCGCTCGTGCGTACGTACGGACTACCGTCTCCACGACGCGATGAGATTCATTCTCCATGTTAACCATTTAAGAATGATTATAATGTATATATAAGAAATAATAATGAAATATATGACATTATAAAGCTACTGGATTTATGTATATATATACATATGTATGTCATCTACTTACTTCCATTTCAAGACAATAAGGAAAGAAAAACAGCGTTCATGCGTACGTACGGACTACCGTCTCCATGAACGGTGTTTTTCATTTTATTTATCTATCTATTATATATATATATATACTGAATATATATGATATATAAATCATATTTTATATTCTGGAAGTAAGTTAATCATGATATAAGTAATAATGATGTCAAGAACAACAAGTCAAAACACCTACGATAAATGAAACGATTTTACCCAAAACGCTTCTTTAACATGGAATTTACAAAAGAACGGGTAATATAATGTCATAAGTGAACCATATATGATATCATAACAATGAATATGATTCTTTAATAAGTCAATGACATTATTTAAATCATTATACAGGAGGTTCGGACACATACGCAGCAAATCGGACCTAAGGTAAGGGAAATATCACAATCTCATTTTTATCCGAGATTGTTTATTCGTAAGTATTTACTGGGGTGTATTTTATCATCCACATCCATGTTTCATCAATATGTAATATTACTTCCATCCACCTACAATTGTTTAAATCCAATTTTACCCTTCGGTGAGTTTTTAGTAAAGAATATGAAAGGAATCTTTTGTCGTTTTTTTCATACGAGGTACTTTTTGACTTTTCCGACAAAAGTACGAAGAATGTTTTTTTTAACTTATACGGCATGAATGGATTTTTAAAACATTATTTCCAAGAAGCTTCCTTTAAAAGTTTTCAAGTTTATTTTTAATCAACTTCTTTTATTTTAAAGTTTTATGACATGTTATGAAAGGAAAAATGTTTTTGAAGAAGGATATTTTCCTCAAGAATGGAGTTCAAGTGTTTTATCAAAATTATTTTCCATCTAAAATAATAAAGGGTTCTGTTTTTATCCCTATTATTACATTGATTTGATTATGTTGTGATGGAATTATTTTTATGAATTCCTTTATCTTATATGATTTGTTTTATGATGTCATGATGTTTCAAGAATCCCATTTTTGTTACATGTGTTATGTGATGATGTATGATTTATGATTATGTGGCACACATAAGAAAGGATTCATTATAAGATGGGTGGGACCTATATCTCCCTCCAATGCATTGGGTAAAGATTTTATATCTCATGAGATAGACATGGCTGAAATGGTAGGTTATACCGGTTCAGTGAAACAGGACTGAAACGAGGGTTACTCGATTCAGAAAGGGAATTTGTCCACTAAGATAGTCTTGGCAATGAGTCATGACTAACAAGAAATGATTTTTCATGATTATGTGTGCATGCCACAAAGTTTTAAGTTTCATGTTATGATTATGGTGATCTCATTTTCACTTCTATGATTTATCCCATGTTATGATATTATGAGCTCTTTTGCAGGTTAAGATTTCCAAAAGCTATGTTCTTATGTATATGATGTGATTGATTTTTCTTTTGTTTACCCTTACTGAGCATTTGAGCTCACCCTTTTATGTTTTCTTTTCCCCAGGAGATAAAGAAAGGTTTTAGGTATAAAAAAAAGAAGATCTTTATGGGAGATGTTGAAGATCTTTCACCACGATTAGAAGATTACATTCCGAGTTTCCAAAGACACTAAACTATTACGATCCTTGTGTGTGTGTGTTTTTGTTATGTACTAAGTATTCCGCAAAAGTAATGTAACGTCTATGTGCGTCAGGCTTCGGGTCTCTACAATTGCGGTCTTCCAGAATCACGCACCAGCAACCAGCCAACTGAAATTACCACAATTTGATGACATGGATCCTCGTGGGTGGATCGCCCGCACAAAACTGTTTATTCAGCTCAACCACAAACAGGATGACGCAAAGGTTCCCCTAGCACACATTAACATGACCGGCACCGCTATCCACTGGTATACCATCGTCCAGGAGGTTCATCCCTCAATGTCCTGGCCGATTCTAAAGGCTAAGCTCCTGGACCGCTTTAGTAACCTAGAAATCCAAAATCCTTACGAGGAACTGAGCGCCCTTCGCCAGCAATCCTCGGTGCAAGATTATGTGGAACAGTTTGAGTACTTGGCCTCTTTGATCCCCCGGCAACCCGAGCAACAGTACGTTGGCTACTTTCTGCATGGCCTCCAGGACGAAATCCACGATTGGGTTCGTATCCATAGCCCCAAAACCCGAATGCATGTCATGCGTCTTGCTCGTCACGTTGAGCTAGTTGTGAAGCGCGGGCAGGTCACCATGTCCGCACATCCAACCGCCATGGTTTGCTCGAGAGGGGTCTGGGGGTCATCGCCACAGCGACTAAGATCGCACACCCACACCTGGCCACCCACGCGACCTGAGCACTGCTTCGAGAAGGGCGTCCCTGCCCAAGAGCCTCTACAACACACTTCCTCGACTGGGAGACGATGAGCAAGTTCCACCAGATGACACCATCACCCCTCTGGAGGCGCTGGAACAGTAGGGAGACCCCCATTTTGGATGATGTCGAATGCCTAGTCTTAGACTGCCATACGGTGGCCCCTTCTCACCACTAGAGAAATGAGGCGTTTTCAGCTATGAAGGTGGAGCGCCAGCTCGGCGAAATTCCATTATTGGTTCTCTTGGATAGTGGAGCCATGCACAACTTCATCTCCCCTAACCTCGCTACGCTACTCAACCTCATGATCCAAACCACCATCAAACGGTCGATCAAGCTCGACGATGGTCACTACTTCTCTACCGAAGGCTTTTGTTGGCACCTCCGACTGGATATGGGCACATATCATTGCACCCTTAACGCTCATGTGTTGGATATCGGGGGTTTGGACTTCATATTAGGCATCGCCTGGCTTCAAACACTTGGCGACGTCCAAATCAACTAGTAGGCCATGACAATGAAATTTTGCACAGGAAACCAACTTCGTGAACTTCAGGAGGCTCACGACACCTCCACTCTGCTATCCTCGCTGCACGCCCTGGCCAGCTGCAGTCGACACAAAGACCGCCACTTGGGTCTATTAGGTGGCGACCATGGTGCTCACAGTGCTCTGTTGACCACGCACCAGCAAAATCATCTGCAGTAGTTGTTCTGATCTTGTCACTCAGTTTTCCAAGTGCTCATTAGTTTACCTCCCCAGCGCGCTTGCAACCTTAAAATCGCCCTACTTCCAGACCATGGCCCAATTTTTGTCCGCCCATACCTACATTCCCATAAAATTGAAATTGAACGGCAAATTACGGCTGTACTTCAACAGGGAATTATCCGCTCTAGTATCACCGATCCTATTGGTCAAAAAAAAGACTCCTGGCGAATGTGTGTTGACTACCGAGCACTCAACAAAGCCACCATCCCGGACAAATTTCCCATTCCGATGGTGGATGAATTATTGGACGAATTACATGGTGTTACCTGCTACTCTAAATTGGACCTCCGGTATGGTTACCACCAAATACGGATGGCGGAGGTCGATGTGGAGTAAACAGTGTTCCAGACACACAATGGCCACTACGAATATTTGATAATGTATTTCGGCCTCGCCAATGCTCCCTCTACCTTCCAAGCCACAATGAATGATTTATTTTAGTTGTATCTACGTCAGTTTGTCCTCATATTTTTTATGATATCTTAGTCTATGGCCAAGAGTAGGACTCCCACATTCAGCACTTGACGATAGTCCTGCAAATTCTACACAACAACCATTTCTTTGCCAATTTAGGAAAATGCGTTTTTGCTCAACAAACTGTGGAATACTTGGGTTATCTCATTTCCCATGATGGCGTTGCTATGGACCCTTCAGGTCATCCTTAATTGGCCGACCCCTCAATCGGTTCGTGGCATTCACGGCTTTCTCGGCCTGACTGGCTATTACTGAAAATTTGTTCAAGACTACGGAAAGATAGCTCAGCCCCTTACACAACTAACTCGGAAGGAGGATGGTTTTCAATGGTCTTTGAAGGCGCAGTGGGCATCTGACACGCCCAGACATACCATGACAACAACCCCGGTTCTGGCAATGTCGGATTTCTCTCGGCTCTTTGAAGTGGAGTGTGATGCGTAGGGTCACAGGGTGGGTGTCGTCCTCATGCAAAATCAACGCACCATCGCTTATTTCAGTAAAGCGCTGGCTAATCACAATCTATCCAAATCCATGTACAAAAAGGAAATTATAGCCTAGTCCTCGCCATCCAACATTGGCGGCCCTACCATTTGGGTTGTTCCTTTGTTGTATACTCTAACCAATGCGGTCTCAAATATCTGTTAAACAGCGCATCACCTTCGTGGATCAGCAGTGCTGGATGGCAAGTTGCTCAATTATAACTTCGACATTCACTATAAACCCGGCAGAGAATATCCGGTCGCGAATGCTCTGTCCAAGAAAGAAGGGTTCTCTGCTTGTCCGCTTTCCATCACTTCCCCAGTCTGGCAAAACATATCGAACTTAACAGTCGGCTTACTAGACGATCCTTTCATCACCAGAATTGTTCAGCAACTTCAATCCAACAGCGCCCCCCCCCCCAAAAAGGCTTTCATTATTCGCACGGCACCCTATTGTACCACGATAGGCTCATCCTCCCGCCTCGTCTCCTTGGATACCATGCCTCCGCAAGGAGTTTCATGCCTCCCTGCAGGGGGGCATGCGACGCCAAGTGCTGCAGTACGTTCAGTAGTGTGACACCTGCTAACGCTACAAGTATTCCACACTGTCTCCCGTGGGCCTCCTCCAACCCCTCCCCATCCCGGCAGCCATATGGGAGGACCTCTCTACCAACTTTATTACCGATTTACCCAAGTCAAAGGGGTACGATGCCATCATGGTCGTGGTTGACAAACTTTCAAAGTATGCTCACTTTATTCCATTAAAGTGCATGTTCACAGCTAAGGGGGTCGTCGACATCTTTGCCAAAGAGATCGTCCGCCTTCACAGTATTCCAAAATCTATTGACAGTGATCGGGACCCTCTATTTTTTAGTCACTTCTGGTCAGAACTCTTTCGGCTATAAGGAACAAAATTACAAACGAGTTCTGCTTATCATCCCTAATCCGATGGCCAAACGGAGGTTGTCAACCGTTGTTGGGAAACTAACCTTCGATGTTTTGTCGACGAGCAACCAAAGGACTGGTCCTTTTGGCTACCTTGGGCAAAACTATAGTACAATACCACTTGGCATTCCTCCATCAAATCCTCCCTCTTTGAAGTAGTTTACGGGGGTCGACCCCCTGCCCTTGTGACTGGGCTACCCAGTGAAATACAAGTGGAGGTAGTCGCCTCTGCTTGACTTGATCGTCAAGAGGCTCTTAAACAACTACAACATCATCTCTCTCGCATACAGAGTTGCATGAAACATCAAGTAGACCAGCACCATCCTGACATCTCTTTCTAGCCCGGTGACAACGCTTACCACAAACTTCGCCCCCACTGCCAACAATCGATAGCTCGCCGCATCCACCAAAAGCTTTCACCTCGTTATTATGGTCTCTTTCAGATTCTTTGCAGGGTGGGTGGCATGGCGTATCAATTAGACTTACCTACATCCGGCTCGTATCCATCTCGTGTTCCACGCTTTCCAATTAAAGAAAGCTCTCGGCAATCATACTCCTCACACCATCCTACCAGCAGACTTGGAGTACAGGACGAAAATTGATGGGGGAGGTGGTGACAGGGCCCATGATTCAAATGGCCCTATGGAGCAATGACTGAACATCAACGATTGTCTTCCACTCATCATCCATCCTCCTCCGGTGCTGCCCCCTGCTGATCACCGGTTTGGTATGGTCTACTCCCGTCGCCCATCGAATGTGCCCCCCATCCAGGCCGAGGAAACCATTGTCCCAGCTTCGTCTGATGCTCCTGCACCGCCACCAGACAACTTGCCCATTACACTGCGGAAAGGTACTCGTTCTTGTCAGAACACTCCTCTATTTACATCTTCATACAGAGGTCTATCAGCTCTAGAGACAATATCTATTTCCCACATAGTTGGTGATGCCAAATCTCATCCGGGGTGGTTGCAAGCGATGCGAGATGAATTGCAGGCTCTGGAAGACAATCATACTTGGCATCTGGTCCCCCTCCCTGCAGGCAAACAGGCAGTCGGCATCAAATGGATTTACACGGTCCGTCTGAACGCCAATGGCACTCTCCATCGACTCAAAACCCGCCATGTGGTCAAGGGCTTTGCTCAGACATATGGTGTCGACTATTTTGATACATTCTCTCCAGTTGCCAAGATGGCATCCGTTCGATTATCCATCTCTTTGATCGCTCATCATCACCGGTCGCTTCATCAACTGGACGTTAAGAATGTCTTCCTCCATGGATTTCTTGAGGAAGAGGTTTATCTGCAGCAGCCCCCCGAATTTTGTGCATCTGGCGCCGAGTCCCAAGTCTATCGATTACGTCGCTCTCTATATGGTCTCAAGCAGTCTCCTCGTGCTTGGTTTGGCTGAGTCAGCACCGTCGTCACCGACTCTGGGCTCTCTCGCAGTATGAAGGACCACATCATGTTCTACAGGACGACATCCACCGGCTGCATTCTGTTGGTCGTATATGTGGATGATATCACCACCACCGAAAGCGACTCTGCTGGAATCGCCCATCTCAAGGGGCATCTTCACCATCACTTCCACACCAAAGATCTCGGCTCTCTCACATACTTCCTTGGCATCGAGGTCTCCCGTTCTCCAGACACCATCTTCCTCTGCCAACGAAACTATGCGTTGGATATTCTGCCAGATGTTGGGCCGACCCAGGCCACCGCTGCTGACACTCCTCTTGAGCCTGGGGAACGGTCTCTCTATAACTACTCGGAACCATATTCACAACCAGAGTGGTACCGTCAGCTGGTGGGCAAACTCAATTATCTCACCATGACTCGTCCCGACATAGCTTGCGTTGTTGGCAAAGTGAGCCAATTCATAGAGCATCCAATCACCTCTCAGTGGGATGTTGTCCTCCGCATTGCCAAATACATCTAAAGATATCCTGCCTGTGGTCTTCGCTACTCCCACCACGCTCATCTAAAAATTAAGACCTTCTGTGATGCTGACTATGTTGGTTGTCTTGCTACCTGAAAATCTACTTCTGGTTTTGCCGTGTTCTTGGCAGGCAACCTCATCTCTTGGCGCAGCAAAAAACAGATTGTCGTCTCCCGATCCAGTGCGGAGTCTGAATACCGTGTCATGACCACCGTCACTACGGAGATCATTTGGCTTCGACATCTCCTCCAGGAGCTTGGCTTTCCTCCACAGACATCTGCTCATATCTGGTGTGACAATCAGGCAGCCACCAAGATTACTTCGAATCCCGTTTTCCATGAACGCATGAAGCATATCAATGTGGACTACCACTTTCTTCGCCACCACTTGGAGCACAATCATGTCAGCTTTAGCCACATCCCAACGGCGGACCAACTTGTTGACATCTTCACCAAGAGCCTCCCAGGAGCTCGTCTGGTCTCACTCAATTCCAAGTTGGGCATTCACAGCATCTGCGACCCAGCTTGAGGGGGAGTCTGTCTGGTCTTGTCTGATGTCATCTTTCTTTTGTGGGACTCGTGGTCCAAACCGGACATGTCCAACTTGAAGGGGAGTGTTAAACCCTGTTTTTATTATTCTAGGTATTTCCGAGTCCCACATCGGGATACTCCTCTATGTATTCCGTTTTCTCAGTCGATAAAAGAAGGCATCTGCCTCACCTTGAGGCAAGGAGATTTCATCTTCTACAATTTTCTACTATTAATTCTGCTATTTTTGGCTGGAATTATTCTGCTGTTTAGCTGGAATTGTGTTGTTGGGAAGGGAATACTGGATTGGGGTTCTGTCATCATTCGCATAGAGACTACTCATGATGCCCACTGTACTGAGTCATCTACTTCTCAAGGTCTTCATCAACAATGTCATGTGACAGAGTCCTTGCATTCATCCTCCCCTGGACTTGCACACAATATATGCTCGTGCTCATTTATGATGCTTTGACAATTCAGCTCACTTACTTCATGATGCCTTGATAACAAATACGACAATCCATGACATGGGATCTTCATTCTCACATCAATCTCCTCGTGTAGGAGGCTTCTTCAATCTCTCCATGTCAGGGGCACTAAAAAATATGTCCTACGGTAAAAAAATATATAGTTCATTGCATCTATCTATCACATATTTTGGGGACAAAAAAGAGGTTACAAAAAAAAATTGAACAAATCTGCATTTGGTATCTACGCAAATCTGTTTTGGGACAAAGCTTTGGTGGTTCTCGTGAAAAAGGCAGATCAAAACAGTGTTCTCAATACATCATCATAAAAAACTTTACTTAACTTCCTAAATTAGTAGATTAATAATTATTGACAAAAGAGTTCAGAATTCTCTATTAAGCATGTGTTAGATTCAACAATTTCGTTAATTTCTTTTTGATTTTGATATTACACCTACATTTATGTCACTAATAAAGTTGTTTTTAAGTGAATTTCATGTAGATGATATTTGCTAGAATATTTATATTTATTCTGGAAGCGTACACAAGTCATTGATCCACGTGATAATATTTGTTTAAAGTATTTTGGATGTGTTTGAAAGTATTATAGACACATTGTTCATACCCTACGTTTGTAAACATAGCGTATGGTTTGGGAACCCTGCGTTTGGAATAAAAAGTATGAATCATGTACCCTACGTTGTTGGAAAAGTATGAATCAACAACCCAGCGTTTGGGAAAACCCTAAGTTTAAAGGAATAAATGTATGCTTCATCAACCCTACTTTTGTAAATAGTCGTACGTTGTCAACTCTACTTTTGAAGTTGATCACTACGCGAAGGAACCCTACGTTTGACTGATCAACGATGGAGTTTTAAATTGAAGATATTATCCGCGTTTTCTGCAACGGTCTCGTCGGAAGTAAATATCACTTTTAAAGTTGTTTTACGACCGATTCAATGACTCGTATTCAACGGATTAAATCGTTCTTATTTCTAAGGGAAGTAACAACTCTCTTTAAATGATTTTGAATTCAAATATTCGCGATTTATTATGCGGTATTTCTAGAATCGTTTGACCTGGAGTTGTTCGACCTACAGTATAAATATTGAGATGTTCATTTTTTGAATATATAACATAGAGATATATGCATTGGAAAGAAGAAGCAGTGTGCTTGTAAACAACAATGTGTCGTCGCCTTTAGAGTTACACTTTAGAGACATACATGTTTATTCATGTGTGGTGTTTTATCTGCAGTTGTTTAAAGAAATTTTGTGCAACGTTGAAGATTATTTTGCTGTTGCTGTACGTTATTGAAGATCAAACACATCTTTCAGTTGCTAAAGCAACTGCGAGTGAAACCTGTGTTTTCAATCAAATCAATATCTATTGATTTATTGAAGTTCCGATTGCTCGGACTCAGTCATGGTGGTAAAGGAGTATCAACTTCTCAAACTAAGCTATGGATTTATGGTTCCCTGTAAAAGAACGAAAAGGCCTTATAAAAGCCTTATTTTAAAGGTATCAACTGTCTATACTCAGTTGCAGAAGTGCCCAGTAAAAGGACTTACTAGTGAAAATCACCAAACTCGTGCAGAGAGCTTTGGTGGAGTCCACTAGGGGATCTTTGTGCCATGAACCACTATATATCATTGTGTTCTTTTCCTTATTCATTTTCGCTGCTGACTCATCTTTAAGAAGGAGAGAATCGTTGCATAACAAGTGTATGAATTTAAAGGGTCACAATTCACCCCCTTTGTGACTTCGTCATAGTCATTCAGACCTATCCGACCCAACATTCTCTGCATCCCAAAAAGAAAATTTGAGACGACATGGAAAATCCAGTAAAACGGGCTTTCGAAAATCTGGAGAACCAGATCGGGATCATAAATCTATCAAGTGTTGAGTTTTTTTTTAAGTAAGTTTTTTAAAAAAAATATTTTTTTAAAACATGCTAGGTTAAAATCCAACAGTACTGTCATTACAGCAGTCTGGATTCTGACAGAAGCTCTCACCCAGAGCTCCCTTTTATAAAAGAGCTTACCCTGGAAATCATTCTGCATTTCCGATGTGGGATTCTGGTTCTTCCTTTCCTGCGCAGAACATTCTGCATTTCCGATGTGGGGTTCTGTTTCAAGTACGTGACTTAGAAAGACTAAAATATAAACTATAAGCTCAATATAAATGAAACTTAAAATATCGATTAAAAATATAAAAAATAGTTGAAAACAAAAATAATTTCGTAAAAAATGATGATAAAAAATAATTTATAAGCTTTCAAAACCACCTACTTGAAACTTAAAAATGTTTCAAGTACGTGACTTTGAAAGCTTATAAAATATAAACTACAAGACCAATGTAAATGAAACTTAATACATGGATTAAACATATAACAAATAGTTGAAAATAAAAAGAATTTCATAAAAAATGTTGATGAAAAATAATTTATAAGTTTTCAAAAACACCTACATGAAACTTAAAAATGTTTCAAGCACGTGACTTTGAAAGCCTATAAAATATAAACTATAAGACCGATATAAATGAAACTTAAAACATGGATTAAACATATAACAAATAGTTGAAAATAAAAAGAATTTCGTAAAAAATGTTCATGAAAAATAATTTATAAGTTTTCGAAACCACCTACTTGAAACTTAAAAATGATTCAAGTATGTGGCTTTGAAATACTATAAAATCTAAACTATAAGACCGATATAATTTAAAGTTAAAACATAGATTAAACATATAATAATTTATTTAATTATTAAATTAATATTATTAATAATTAATTATATAATAATTAATTAGTTAATTAGAAATTATTAATAATTAATTATATAATAATTAACCAATTAATTAGTAATATAATGACTTTTAATAATTACAATTTAATAATTATAATGAAAAATTATAATTTATAATTATATTAATAATTATATTACCAATTAACAAATTACTATATAATAATTTTTAATAAATACTAATTAATAATCATAATGAATAATTATAATTTATAATTATATTACTAATTAACTAATTACAAAAAGGGTCTCGACTCTATCTCAAAAATTAACTAATTATTATACAATTAATAGTTATATAATTGATAATTATATTATTAATTAACTAATCAATAATTAATAATTAATAATTAATAGTTATAATGAATAATTATAATGAATAATTATATTACTAATTAACTACTTAATTATTATATAATAATTTTTAATAATTACTAATTAATAATTATAATGAATAATTATATTACTAATTAACTAATTAACTATTATATAATTAATAATTATATTACCAATTAACTAATTAATTATTATATAATAATTTTTAATAAATACTAATTAATAATTATAATGAATAATTATAATTTATAATTATATTACTAATTAACTAATTATAAAAAGGGTCTCGACTCTATCTTTCTCAAAAAAATAACTAATTAACTATTATATAATTAGTAATTATATTACCAATTAACTAATTAATTATTATATAATAATTTTTAATAAATACTAATTAATAATTATAATGAATAATTATAATTTATAATTATATTACTAATTAATTATAAAAAGGGTCTCGACTCTATCTTTCTCAAAAAATTAACTAATTAATTATTATATAATTAATAATTATATTACCAATTAACTAATTAATTATTATATAATAATTTTTAACAAATACTAATTAATAATTATAATTAATAATTATAATTTATAATTATATTACTAATTAACTAATTATAAAAAGGGCCTCGACTCTATCTTTCTTAAAAAATTAACTAATTAACTATTATATAATTAATAATTATATTACTAATTAACTAATTAGTTATTATATAATTAATGATTAATAAATACTAATTAACTAATTACAAATTATATAGTTAATAATTATATTACTAATTAACTAATTACAAATTATATAGTTAATAATTATATTACTAATTAACTAATTAATTATTATATAATTAATAATTATATTACTAACTAATTAATTAATTATTAAATAATTAATAATTATATTACTAATTTACTAATTATATTACTAATTAACTAATTATTTGTTATATAGTTAATTATTAATAATTTTTAATTAACTAACTAATTATTATACAATTAATAGTTATATAATTAATAATTATAATTAGTAATTATAATGAATAATTATAATTAGTAATTATAATGAATAATCATAATTAATAATTTTAATGAATAATTTTAATTTATAATTATATTACTAATTAACTAATTAACTATTATATAATTAATAATTATATTACCAATTAACTAATTAATTATTATATAATAATTTTGAATAATTACTAATTACTAATTATAATGAATAAATATAATTTATAAATATATTACTAATTAACTATTAATAATTATATTACTAATTAATTGGTTAATTATTATATAATTAATTATTAATAATTTCTAATTCACTAATTAATTATTATATAATTAATTATTAATAATATTAATTTAATAATTAAATAATTTATTATATGTTTAATCCATGTTTTAACTTTAAATTATATCGGTCTTATAGTTTAGATTTTAGAGTATTTCAAAGCCGCATACTTGAATCATTTTTAAGTTTCAAGTAGGTAGTTTCAAAACTTATAAATTATTTTTCATTAACATTTTTTACGAAATTCTTTTTATTTTCAACTATTTGTTATATGTTTAATCCATATTTTAAGTTTCATTTATATTGGTCTTATAGTTTATATTTTATAAGTTTTCAAAGTCACGTGCTTGAAACATTTTTAAGTTTCATGTAGGTGTCTTTGAAAACATATAAATTATTTTCCATCAACATTTTTTATGAAATTCTTTTTATTTTTAACTATTTGTTATATGTTTAATCCATGTATTAAGTTTCATTTATATTGGTCTTGTAGTTTATATTTTATAAGCTTTCAAAGTCACGTACTTAAAACATTTTTAAGTTTCAAGTAGGTGGTTTTGAAAGCTTATAAATTATTTTTAGCATCATTTTTTTACAAAATTATTTTTGTTTTCAACTATTTTTTATATTTTTAATCGATATTTTAAGTTTCATTTATATTGGTCTTATATTTTATATTTTATAGTCTTTCAAAGTCACGTACTTGAAACAGAATCTCACATCGGAAATGCAGAATGTTCTGCGCAAGAAAGGGAGAACCAGAATCTCACATCGAAAATGTAGAATGATTTACAGGATAAGCTCTCTTATAAAATGGAGCTTTGGGTGAAAGCTTCTGTCAGAATCCAGACCGTTGTAATGACAGTACTGCTGGATTTTAAATAGTGGATAAATTTTGCTGAAAATTTTATTTTTATTTTTTGTTTTGTTTACCCAGCATGTTTTACAAAAATATTTTTTTAAAAAAACTTATAAAAAAAAAATCATAAGTGTTCTTTCTTCCCTATGGTGTGAAACCATGCAACCAACACTCACTTCCTCATGCCCACCAGATGCAAGTAGACATGAAGAGGTTTTCTAAAAGTGCCTAAATTGCACTGGACAAAACTTCCATCTTTAGAACTGACTGCTTAATGCATCCAACAAATAGCAGATTCTTGGTGTTGAATCTTTAAATGTGAATACAGTTCTAAGGAGAGAAAGAAATATCTTATCCAATGGATAGAAAAACGAAACCTCAAATGTGAAGCGTCGTCCACTTAAACCCTTCAAAACTTGTTCATTAATGGCACACGGTATTTTGATTTTCAAAAGTATCGTTATACAAATGAATGCTTGGAGACTCAATCAAACTTATGAGAACGAAACCCCTCAAAATTAAATCAAACTTCCACTGTGATCAAATTGAAAAACAAATGATTTATCCGTAAAGAGAAATGTTTTGGCTTAATAGTGCACGGGGAAGCGAAAATAAGTTTATTGGTAGTTTTTTCTAAAAACTTCATATTGTTGTAAAGAAAACATTCCCGGTCAAAAAATTAAAAGCATCTTTTTGACAAGGAGAGCAGCTATCCAGACAAATGATCAACAGAACAAGCATAGAACACCTAAAGCAATTAAAGAGCATCATCCGACAAAAGGCTCAAACTTGCCATTAATATAATACAGGCTGAACTTCCTAGTGGAGAAAAGGCCCGATGATAAGTTCGCACTGGTTTCAGCATTCGTACACTCGACTCCAGTTCTTTAGAAATCAAACTAAGATCATCACACCACCAAAAATTGAGACACTCACAGCATAACGAGATAAATTTCATCAAACGTGCGCTTGCAGCGAAGCACAGAAGATTTACCTTTGAATGCGCGGTAGAGTTGGATAGCATCATCTCGCGGTGATGAAAGAGCGGGAGGGACGGTCAGGGATGCCATCACTCCATCTTCAGATCAATCGATTACAAACACTGTACCGTTTAGAATTAAACCCCAGGCCGTCAACAACCACCCGACAATTTTCATTCCACTCGGCTTCGACGGGAAAGGATCACGCCAACGGAAAGTCTTCCTCCCGGAAAATATCTTATCCTCGTCCTGCTATTGTCCACAGATCCGGTGAATAGAGATATTAATGATCATTGAGCGTTGATTATAATTAGTACGTCGCCCCGCCCTATAAATCAATTCCTAATTTCAAATGTAAATCATGATTTGAAAAGTTCAGAATAAAAATTAATTTAAAATATGTTAAAATTACAAGTTAGTGGTAGATATTATTGGAACATTTGTAGAACTTGTCGATACATCATCATAATAGTAGAAAAAAGAAATGAGATGTGAAAAGGAATGAAAAATTATTCTAACCATGGGAAAATCATATACATTTCACATAAGAAAAAATAATAATGAATATTGAATTAAGTATATTTCATTGTGAATGACGACATTAAAGAAATAGTTTGAAATGAAGAGAACATTACAAAATGTTTACACGTAAGCCTTTGTTTCTGAAAAGAATGTCGACTTATGTAACAACATAATTTGTTTTCTAAGCGTATCTCGTGAAGGCTGCCAGTAGGGGTGTGAGTCATTGCTGTAGTGGAGCCCCTATTCTGGTTGTTGGGTTGACAGTGATGTGGATCCATGCAGCAATTAGAATAAGTGGGTAAAAAAATGAAAAATCTATTGTATAAGGGGGATTGTCATCGGAAATAGAAAAATTGTGAAAAAGGCATGGTTAAACAAATTTTTTATTAACTCTGATGAAAGGAGAGTTCATAGTGGAAATATAAATTTAACAGGTAATGTGAAAATAACAGAATCATTCAGGTTTTTCCACTACCTTGTAATTGCATCACAGAGTTTCAGTCAATAGTTCTAGCATAAATATTGATGTTTATATTTGTAGAAGTTTACCGGTCATTGAAAGTCATTCGATATCGTAGAACTAACCAATTTAGTTGTCACCTTGTATTGAATCTTTAACTTTAAAAGCTTCCAACACATTTTTCTACAAACACTAATGTTTAAAAATAAGAATAAACTAACCAATTTAGTTGTCACCTTGTATTGAATCTTTAACATTAAAAGCTTCCAACACATTTTTCTACAAACACTAATGTTTAAAAATAAGAATAAATATTAATGAATATTGAAAACATTTTTGTAGAAGAGTTCATTATAAGTGACAAATGCAAGGATAAAGGTGGAATGTTGTAGCTAACATGAAGTGTCGGTATGAAATATGTGCACAATGCATTGTGTCAAATCTATTTTGCAGGACCCATTGTTTTACGAGTTTGACATGGCTACTCGGGACCCACTATGTCGGATGCTTGCCGGTAAACATCTTGAACATCATCGACTGAACCCATCCGACAAAGCCCGACGTCACACCAATTCACAACCACAGAGAAACACCACCAACATGATAACAAAACACCAAAGTTGAAGCCACGCAAAGCTACAAAAATAAGAACGTCACCATGAGCAGTGACATGTGAGAAACCAAAGCATCATACCGCCATAAGTCTCACCCATACCACCAACACAAAAACCACTATGGAACAACACCTTCACAATCTAGCCAAGAATAACTTTTTCATAATAAAACTCCCTGGAAGGTTGCCACAGCATTGAATAATGCTCCAAACCCTGTAGAGAAACGCCTTCAGCTGAAGTTGCCAAGCAACTACCCCAATACTATTTTGATCAAAATTGATTTATCCATTACCACTTCATGACCATCCATGTTGTTTACTGCATTGATGAATCTATATTACACCCCATCTAATATTTTGGTCACTTTAATTCTAAAAAAATGGCACTCAATTTGAAGAATTTTCATCTTGGTTATTTATTTATTTTTAGATCTATGATGATGATCTACTAGATTTTCCAAATATCATATAAAATAGTACAACCAGATACATAGATAATGATATTTAATTATAAAGATCAAAGTATGGTACTTATCAAAGATTTGGTCAATTCATATATAATAGTATTAATATCCTTCAATATATCAGGATCATAATTATGAATTTTATAAGGTTTAATCGTAACTGTATATTTTTTACATTAAAAGGTTCTTGAAGTAAGATTACATTCAAATTATAATGAAGAATGATGATGATAATACAGAGAGCAAATCAATGTATATAACGAAGAATAATGATAATAATACAGAGAGCATATGAAAGATTAATGAGAACTACTGCACAAAAAAATAAGATAAGTTTTCATAAATCATTAAAGCAATATTAAAAATTAAATGAACCATTTTATCCACTGAAATTCCATCATTGAAACATGATTACACAAATAAACTGATGATTCCTATTCACCTAAAATCATAAAAACCAAGGAGAATCAATGAACTAAGATGATAGAATAATAGAAAAACTGATGGAAGCGAAAAACTATTGAGTATACAACATATAATATAATTTGGATTGGTGGAAAAAAATTACATCATGCTTGTAATGTAACACCTTTATACAAATCAATAATCAAGAGTACAAAAAATCCGCAAGAGATAAAAAGAAATACATTCTCTAGTGAATAATGTAAGTTGGGCATACCTAAACTGAAAATCATTTTGAAGTGGTGGAACAAAGTGTAAACCCTGAAAAAATGAATAGGTGAATAAATATCATCTCCGAATGAAATAGTTGTTGCAATTAATGAAATGGAAGAACAAATGTATTGTAATGACATAATAAAACATCTTAAACAAATAGAAATACTAAAAATTTAATAGTATAAATAAAATAACCAGGTCTCTGATACAAATCTTTTTCTCAGTGTATATAATGAAGAACGATGATAATTATACAGAGAGAATATGAAAGATTAAATGAAAACCATTGCACAGAAAAAAAAACATGTTTTCATAAATCATTAAAGCTATAGTAAAAATCAAATAAACCCTTTTAACCACTGAAAAAACGTCATTGAAACATGATTATGATTCCTGTTCACCTGAAATCATAAAAACTGAGTAGAATCAATGAACTAAGATGAAATAATAATGGGAGGCATTATTCATTTGATTGAAAAAACTAATGGAAGAGAAAAACGGTTAAGCAAATAAAAATATTAAAAATTTAATAGAAGAGATAAAATAACTAAATCTCTGATACAAATGTTTTTCTTAGTGTATATAATGAAGAATGATGATAATAACACGTAAAGAATAATAAAATATGTTTGCATAAATCATTGAAGTTATTGTGAAAATTAAATGAACCCTTTTATCCACTGAAAATTAAATGAACCCTTCAATTAATGTACATTTAACCAAAAAGTGAAATCAATCCATTAAAATTCATTAATGATAGGGATTTGAAGGTGATGCTAATAGACCATGAGACTGTAATGGCTCTAGGAGGCTAAATAAAGTGAAACACGATGTTGTCTTCAACTAATAATGAAAAGAAGACATTAAAAGGATAATAGTCCCAGCCACGAGTTCATAACTAAGGCCAGTTGAAACAAATAATTAAATCAGGAAAAAACATGAAAAGCGTGAAAAGATCAAACAAAACATGAAAATAATGAAACATGTAAAGCATGATTAAATCCAAAAAAACTCAAACAAATAATCAGGAAAATTATACGAGCTAACATACAAAGTATTCTAGGATTTCCAGGTACCGACTTTAACTGAACCATCAATTTCCTATTCAAAAACACATTCTTTGATGCGAACCCATATCCCGAAGAACAAATGAATAAAAAAAGAAACTATGCATTTACACATAAAACCAAAATGAAGAGAGGTTGAGGCCAGCCGAATCTTCTTAGAGAAGATGAACCTAGATTCTTTTGAAGAGGAAGACCTTGAATCACGCAACACTATTTAAGTTATCGGTTTCAACCAATATTGATGAAGATGCTTAAATAATTGAATCCAGAGCACTGAAGATGGGATCTGGAGACCGTCATTTGAGTCTTAATGATGATGTCCAAACTGAAACATAGCGTGAAGATGAAATTCTATGAAAATGTTAAGGGTGGTTGAGGAGGTAGAGGGAGCCTAGAAATGGGTTACCGAGCCAAGCTGTTAGTTGATACAGAGCTCCTAGACCTCTGATTGAGAGAGACCGACACCCAATATTTTCAAAGAACCCTGAGTCGATGACAACAATAGATTCTTGAATAAGATTTAAATCCACTACGAATCGCGTTCATTGCTGTATAATCAGAGCAGGCGAAGGAGGCGGAGGAGACATAGGCGAAGGTGGAGGCTAAGTAGGCGGAGGCAGAGGCAGAGTAGGTAGAGGCGGAGGCGGAGGCAGAGAAGTAGGAGGTGTCGAGGGTAGTTGAGAAAGTATAGGGATCCAACAACATAGGTAAGAACCCTAGGTCTAGAGGAAGGAACCTGAGAGCGGTGGAAGATGGAAGAGAAGAAGTGTTCGAAGATGAAGAAGTAATCGTAGGTGAGGGGAGGAATCAATTTTTAGCGGTAACCCTCAGAAACCCTGGGATAGGGAGAGGGAAATCATGAGAGGGAGAGGCTTGATGTGGAGGGGATGATAGCAGGAGGAGACAATATATTTAAGAGAATCAAGGAGAGGGCGACACGTGTCCTGAAACAACCCATCTTTAGAATAAATATAGATATCATGAAACCTATATATATATATATATATATGGGAGAATGACAACAGGGGATCAAAACTGGGCCCTAATCCCTATTAAAGACCGCTAGTTATCGTGTCCAGTTCCCCTTTTCACAGGATGCTTCGTTCATGTGTTGAGATGATGACGCATGTTCATTTTTCCATGTGGCATGATCCTATTGTTTTGATTTACTGGAGGGCATTTTCGTCTTGTGGAAAACAAGGTACGCACGAAATGAAGCATTGCGCAGGGACCGACATTTTTTTGCAGTCGTGCTATGAAGGATTGCGGGCAAGGTGTGTCGGGATTTTCACGGTAGGTGTGCTTTGAAGTATTACAGGACGATTTGGCATTTTCACTGGTTTTCATCATAATGGGTACCGTCGTGGCATAATTTTTCATTTTTGCGAGGATGGGTTTCACTGGGTGAGGTTTGCATGACTGCGTGTGGTTTGAGGGATTGAAGCTTTTTCAGTGGGTTCGTCATTGGGTTTCAGATCATCCTATGCAATTCGTCAGAGCCGTAGTAGGGTTTGCAGTGCTGGATTTTGGTTCTTTTTATAATGGATAATTAATGTATTTCAAATTATATTTGAAGTTTGTTTACTATTATTTTGTGGTAATTCTATCCAAGATCATTTGATGAAGTTTGCAATGGTTGTTTAGTTTTACTGCATTGTGGAAGTTCCACTAGTTTTTTTGTAGTGGAACTTCTGACCCTAGAAGTAAGTTTCACTTTTACTACTTGAGGTTCCACTGAAAGTCCCACTGGAGATCCCACTGGAGCTCCCACTGGAACTCCCACCGGGTAGTGGAAAATTAATTCAATGTAAAATTGTTTATACAATTTCAAATGCTAAATTAAATAATTTTTATAATAACAATGTGTAACAATTGAAATTCATATTTTTTTTAATTATATTTAACAATAATATTAGTTTTAGAAATATACATTTTTGTTGTAGTGTAAAAATTCCACCAGAACTTTCACTGGAACTTCCACTGGTTATATATATATATGTAAAAAATTATTTTCATAATTATATATTATTTAGTTTCATTTCTATTCATATAGTTTATATATTTTTAAATGGATTAAATCCTATTATAAAATTAAAGTACTTTGCTTGAACTTAAGTTTTTTTGTTTCAAGTTGTTGCAATAGTGTTGATGTTGATGTTGAAACAACTTCTATTAAACCGGTTAAAGGGATAATGTTCAAGTCACTTGATAAATCACAATCCTTTTATGTCACATTTTGGGGAGTAAATGGGTTCAGTGTACACTGAAAATACTCTAATAAAAGGAGAAAGGATAAATCAATTGTCACATCAATACTTTTTGCACGTTGCAAAGAAGGTCATAGGAAGGTTGACAAATGTGATAGCATGGTGAAATTTCCTCGGGTCAAGACACATACATGTTGCCCAGTTAGAATGAGGATTAGTTTATTGTCTTCTGGTCAATATGAATGTACTATATTTATTGAAGAGCATAATCATTCCTTGCACAACCCTAAATCAATTCATATGATAAGGTCCCATGGAAAAATAAAAAAAGTATATACAGTTGAGTTAGATGTGAATGCTTCAGTAGGTATTAAACTAAATGATTCCTTCTCCTTGGTGATAACTATTACAAGGGGTCAAAAAGTTATTGGGTACATGCGTGTTGATCAGTTGAATTTTTTAAGGTCTAAATGAGAAAGAGAATTTCTTCATGGTGATGCATGTTTCATGTTAGAGTACCTAGAAAAAAAAGTCAGGATAATCCATCATTTTTCTATACTATATAGTTTGACGTGAATGGGAAAATTAGTAATATTTTATGGGTTGATCAAAAAGTGAAGACAGGTTATGAGTTGTTTGGAGATGTTGTTGTTTTTTACACTACTTTCAGCACTAATAAAGAGTTCAGGTCGTTAGGTGTCTTTGTGGGGTTCAATCATCATCAGGAAATTGTCATTTTTGGGGTGGATTTGTTATATGATGAAACTGTGACTTCGTTTACTTGGTTGTTTCCATTTTTTTACAAGTGCATCACATGAAGCGACCTTAAACTATTTTTACTAATCAGGATGAAGTGATGGGAAAATCCATTTGTGAAGTTTTAGTGGGAACTTGACATTGCCTTTGTTCATGGCATTTGATGCAAAATGGCATTAATCATCTAGGTAATTGGATGAAAGATGGATCTAGTTATTTTAGCTATATTTAAGAAGTGTATGTTCCAATAAAATGATGCAAATAAATTTTATTATGAGTGGTTTTCTCTTAGAGGAGAATATGGGGATGAGAAATTGTAGTGGTTAGATGATGTATTTTTATTGCGATAAAAGTGGGCACATTGCTTTTTGAAAGACGCTTTAACATTAGGTATTCGCATCACTCAATTAAGTGAAATTTTTAATGGATTTCTTAAAGATTATTTTCATCACAAGTTAAGTGTTGTTGACTTCTTTAAGTAGTTTGAGAGATTGTTGGAGAAAAATTGGTATCACAAAACAAATTCAGAATTTGAGATGCGGGATAAATTGCCTCGTAATTTTTACCCTTATCATGCATTGATGTGTCGTGTTTCTACTAGATATACACTCAAGTTATTTAATTTATTTCAACATGAATATCAAATGATTGGTGCTTGTTTTTTGATATCATGTATTGAAATTAGAGTTTAATTCATTTATGTTATTGTAATGGTTGGCTGTGAAGATCAATTTTGTGTATCATATGAAGCTTCCAATGGAGTTTCTGAATGTTGTTGTCGAAATTTTGAGTCATTTGAGTATCTTTATTGTCATGCTTTAGAAATTTATGAGTGGATTGATGTGAGAGAAATACCTAAACAATATATTTTGGGGAGATGGACCGAATTGGTTAGAAATATTGTGATGTTTGAAAGATATTCTATTGAAGTAATTGCTGATAAAAAATCAGTTATAGAAAAATGTTATAAAGATTTAACACGAATGAGAATGAAGTTAATTACCATAGCTTGTGATATAGATACGAGTTATGACATTACCTTTTCTAATTTCAGTAATTTTGAAAAGGAGTTGACTATCATAAATACATCATCAGATAGAGTTAATGGTTGTGATAGTTCAGATTTTTTTTAAGAAAGACTTATTTTAAAAAGAAACCAAATAGGAAAGGGGAGATAGAATGGAAATCTTTTTAGATAATGACTGCTAAGTGGGGACATAGTTGAATAAAAAAAAGTGAAATGCTATGATGATAGTATGATTTCATTTTATGATGTATTTCATTTATAAGAGCATTTTTCTATTCTTAATGTGGTATCTGATAGCATTTATCTTTTTATGTAGGGAATTTCAGAGCAAGCCAAATCGGATTTTGGTGTTGCGGCAAGAAAAGTAGTTTTAAATGCAATTTTTTTATCAGAATTGTTTTCTATAACTGCTGTAATTGTGTTATTTTTTTTCAGGAAGACTTATCAACCAATTTAGAACTTCAGCTTTGGAGGTCGACTGCCATAACATTGGAAGAGGCCAAATAGTGTAGAGAACATTGGATGGTAGTTGTTTTTCAAATTGTAACTACTAGATTGAAGCATTTATAGGCTACAATATTTCATAGTTCACTTGGTTTAAATGGATTGGGATTGGGATACCATTTCAATAAATTATAAATGTGTTGTATGTATTTGTGTTGTGTGCAACTTTGAAAGTGATGATAGTTGTTTTTCAAATTGTAACGACTAAATTGAAGCATTTATAGGCTGCAATATTTCATAGTCCACTATCAGTTGTAATCAGTAAAAGGTAGGTAAAGGTATAGGTGAATGATCTAATTAAAAAAATACATCATTTATACTAGAAAGCATAGAGTTTATAAAGCTACTTGCAACCTTTTCCAGTAGGAATCCCAGATCTCTCAAAATATAAAAAAATAACATGTTTCAGCCATAAATTCAAAAGAAAATTAAAAATCTGAACATCTCTGGACAAAGAAAATTTTGGAGAAAATATCCATGATAATATTTGATATAAAAATAAGGATCAAACAAGAATATTTTCTAAAAAAAATCAATAAAATCTTGAAAAAGATCATAAACACAATCCTATACAGCTATAAAATTTCTACCACAGAAGAAGTTTTCAGGGGAAATAGTGGTGTAGTGGTGTTATTTGTGAAAAGGTATAGAATTTATAGTATAGTATGTCTCTTATTGGTCTAAGGAGAGAGTATACATCAAGGGGAAGATAACAACATCAAGTAAAGAACAGTTTCTGGCCTCAAAATCCTAAAAAGAACTTTGAGATGTTTTTTTTTGAATGTTTACAAGAAGCTTCTGGGAGATGCAGTGAAGATCAACATATATCAGATGACTGTGTTTTATTTATACCAAAAAATGTAATCAACATTATAAAAATAGAAAAATTAGGAATTAATATTAGTAGGATAAAATTATAAAAGTTTCTTTTAAAGGATTCACAATTGAGCATTCAAGATGAAAATAACTTATGGAATAAAATATTTTTCCATCATGGATATAATGGAAAATGAGGATTTTGATCAAGGAAGAGGCTATGAGAAACATTTCCATCATGAAAGAGGGTACTTCTACGGTTTTAATAACTTGAAAAAAGGAAAAATTGTGGGAAACAAATCACAAAGGAGTTGATATAGAAATAAAGAACCATTAGAGTTGTTACACACTAATTTCAATTTAAAATGACAAAGAAGTCACCAAATATAAACCATTGTAATTACCAACACCAAATATAAACCATTGCAATTACCGACACCAAATATAAACCATTACAATTACCAACACCAATTATATACCATTGTAATTACCAACACCAATTATAAACCATTTCAATTACCAACACCAATTAAAACAGCAAAACCAAATAATGAAATATTGATACCAATAAAAACAAACCACCATCAAAGTGGGTTGTATAACTATTTAAAAACCTATAAACAATAAAATTTAGTTTCTAGCAACAACCATTAAAGTGGGTTATATAAATGTTTAAAAACCTTAGAACCATTTCAATTCAAATTTGATGTCAGATCCATTTAACTCGGATATTTAAGTTGTTATATTGATTCCAATGGCATTATTTCTAGAAGGAAACTCCTACTTCTATATGATGTTTCACTCTAGATGTATATAGGTTCTGTATGGAAACAATGTGCCATATATAGATGCAGGTCATCAATTTCATCTTGTGATAGCTTCTTATTATACCCTTAATCCATTGTTATCTTATCTATGAGATAACAAACAATTATCCAGTAGTCCAATGTTGCATCCCCCTTCTGAGGAGTGTCTTTAACTATGAACAAAATTGTGGGAGAAATCTTCTATAAGTATTTGGGGCTCTATTGTTTGATGATTTCTTCAATAAATGTTTTCTGCAAGTTGTAGAAATTGTATTCAGTCAGTTGGTTTATATGAAAATGCATTTGATGTCGAATAGGATAACATTTACCAATTGTAAAGAATCCTCCTGATAACAATCAGTTATAGAAACACCCTTTCGTGGTTTCATGGAGTTATAGTGGCTGATTTTTTTTAAAATATCAAACTTGAGCAATGTACAATGCAGATTTGATGTGTTGATGGGGATGAACATTTTTCCATTCAACTGCATTTCTTCCTTTATTGGTTTCTCTAAAAAACACTCTATCAAATTTTTGTTTTTACTAGATATTATGACCTATAAAAATGAATAAAGTTAGACAAAATCTTAATTAATATATTTACAACTTCAATAAAATAGAGAATATTACATTCACCATGGCAACACTTATAATCATAGTTGATTTATCTAGGAAAATTCCAGCTATTTTCCCTATTTCACACTTTTTTTTATAATATCAGTATAAGAATATATAACCTAATATCAATAAAAAATAATGGAGGATGTTATACTAATTGAATATTATTTTATAGTAAGCTTGATTGAATTAAATACTCACCCTAATACTTGACATACCTTTGCTAAAAAGTGAGAAAATCTCATCTAATGAAACCAAATTCAAGTTGTTATTAGCTTCCCAAACATATTCACTACATTATAATAATAGTAAATTATAAGAAAACATATAAATTTCAGGGGAATTTAATATAAATCCTTTAAATTAAGGGCAGACATACCAAGTTGGTTCCATCTGTAAAATATTCTCTAGCTGCTCGTAGTCTTTTTTTTTTGCAGACGTTTACTCTGCCTAACCCATTTAGGTATAACTGGAAGCCCTTTAACATATTTTTTTTTGTTTTTTTCTACGAAACACTGCCTAACTAAATGTTTTTTTCTAGCTGAGTTGGTTCTATCTAAGTTGGTTTTTCTACTGTTTTTGTTTGACGTGCAACTGTTCTTCTTCTTGTATTTCTAGTTTTATACTGATATGATGAATCTAATTTCTTCTATTTTCTAGCTCTCGACTTTACATTTCTAATCATTGATCTGGTTCAGTGAATTTCAGTTTTTGTCTATTCTGTTTGGCTGCTTTGAGGTAGAGGTGTGGTTTTTTCAGCACCTTCTTGCACTTAATCTGTAGCCTGCCGGATCCCAATTTCCTTGGTTTCTTTTTTATGGTTTTCCTGTGTTATGGAAAGGGTTAGTTCGATCTGTTCCACTTTGGGGAGAGATGTGGTTTTTTCAGCAGGATCCTCTTACATCCCAGCTTCATTTGTACCCATTGTCTGGGCTTCCTCCTTTATAGAAGGACGCATTTCATCTCCAGAAATGATACCTTCTCTTATACTTCCATCTTTGTTGGAATTCTCATTTACCAATATATTCAGTATTTTAATTTTTTTTCTTCTAACTTTTGATTCTATTTTATGTAGTTTTTAGGGCTGACTTTTCTTTTGTAAGAACTGTTATTTTATCATCCTCTGGTTCCACCTTTTTTACTGGACAACACCAACTTCCTTAATCATTGTTGGATCCTCCTCAATTTCATATTCTTTTTGTATCTATAATATTTTTGTTTTTTAAATACTTTTGGTTTAGAAAACTATTAAATTTATACTCTAATTGGTAAAGTTACCTCACTAGCTGCAACTTGATGAATCTTCAGTTTTTTTTACAACAGCATCAAAATCCAACAGGCTCTACTTTGTGAATGGTGGATTGACCGCTTGTTCATTTCCTTTAACTATTCCACTTTCCTCAAAATACCAATACTACAATAATAACAAGCCTATGAAGAGTACATTATACATTGAAGTAAAAAATAAATATTAATCCTTACCAATAATGCGATAATCACTCCTGTAATCTTTGCACGATGGTTATGAAATTCTTTAATTGATCTCATCAACTATTGGTGGATTGCATGAGCCCACCTTAGTGTTTTCATGTCTCTCTCAGTATCTACATAATTGATAAAACCCCAACTCAAGTAAGAACCTGTATTAGGAAAAAAATAGTCGCATATGTGTATAAACATAGTAGTGCTGCTGTGTCAAGATGATCGACTTCTTCATTTCCCTTTATTACTTCCAAAAGAGATGATTTCATTGCCTTTTGTGTCAACAACTTCACACTTTTTTAAAATCTCCTTACATACAATGATGCCTTGGTTGGTTTGAATGAGTACGAGTCCTCCATTTCTATTTGAACTTCTATTATTCCAAAGATCCTTTGTACATTAGCTTTAGAGAAACATCTTTCCACTACATCGAATCAGAAATCACTTGTTGATGGACGTAGTTATCGAATACATACAAAACAGAACTGTCAAATTTTTTAAAATCCAATGATGGTATAATATTAGATATGAATGGTTGAAACACATTCTAAAAATGAGTATTATGCAAAGAATTTGTATTTCCTTCTTTTAGTTTTTGTTTGATTTCTTTTAAAAATCTTTGTAAAGAGGTAAAATTAGACCTGAAATACACACCTGAAAATTGAAAGTAAGACCTTTCCTTGGAATCAAAAAACTTACAATATAAAGAATAGAATAATTCCATACTGAATCCTGTAAAAATTTCACTACAATTTTGGGGAATCCAAAAAATTATAGTATAGAAGGTAGAATAAGTCTAACTTCCAATAGAGTTTCAGTGGAAGTTCTAGTGGGAGTTCTAGTGAGAGTGCCATTGGAAGTTCTAGTGGGAGTGACACTGGAAGTTCCAATGGGAGTGCCACTAGAACATCAAGTGGGAGTGAGACTGGAAGTTCCAATGGTAGTTCCACTAGGAGTTCCATTGGAAGTTCCACTGAAACTCCCATTGGGAAATAACCAGTGGTAGTTCTAGTGGAAGTTCCAAAGGGATAAAAAACAAAAAATTCACTTATGAATCATGTAATATTTTACTAAAAATATTTTTTTGGGGATTCCACAAATTACACTATAGGTTTGGAAGGTTTAATATGAGTGGAAGTTCAGTGGAAGTTCCACCAGAAGTTCCATCAGAAGTTTCAATGGGATAACACTAGATTTTTTACTTAAGGTAGATTTGCAATGCAATTTGGTAGAATAGATTCAAATGGAAGTTCTAGTGGAACCTCCAGTGGAAGTTTCAGTGGAACCTCCAGTGAAAGTTTCAGTGGTATAAAATGACACAAAATTCACTTATGAATCATGTAATATTTCACTAAAAATATTTTTTTGGGGATTAAACAAATTAAACTATAGGTTTAGAAGGTTTAATATGAGTGGAAGTTCCCCTAGAACTTCCCCTAGAACTTCCAGTGGAAGTTTCACTAGAACTGTCAGTGGAAGTTCCACTAAAAGTTCAGTAGAAGTTCCACTGGAAGCACCACTGGAGGTTCCAATGGAAGTTTCAGTGGAACCTACAGTGGAAGTTCTAGTGGAACCTGTAGTGGAACCTCAGGGGACATTCCAGTGAAACCTCCAGTGGAATTTTGCGTGGAACCTCTAGTGGGGAACAATAAAATAATCCTATCAAACTTGTAAATATTACAAAATGGGGAAATTTCAATGGAAGATTTAGTAGAACTCCCAATGATACTTTCATGATTACAATTGAAAAATACTATCTTTTTCCTCTATTCACACCATTTACAGTGACTTCAAAATGGGGAAATTAGAGTTTATTGAATTAAAAAATGACAGATAGACAACATTCATAGAAAACTACTCATAAGACAAAAGTATGAAATAAGGAATCATAACAAAAGAAATGGAATAAAAATTTTCAAGTACATATTTCATAAAATATAACTAAACTACTCCAACTTCTTCAGCCATTACTACCTATTTTGTACAAAAAAGACTATTGGAGACTAAGACGAAACACCACCAGAGTCAGGTAGTTATTGGAGAAGAAAAACCACGCCTTTGCATTGGATGAGACTTGGGGATAACATGATACTGCCTTCAGTGGAGTTTTCATCACCGCCGTAGTCATTGGATTCCCTAAAGTTTTTTCCAGAGTATCTCACTTTTTCATTGTCACCACAGTGTCAGATTTGAGGGTTTCACTATAGTCGTCGTAGCCTAAGGGAGCCGAAGTCGATCCGTCTCACAAAACATGAAGGAAAAATCGTCTGAGAATTCAAATGGAAGGAATGCCATAAAGAAACAATCAGATGGTTGAAAATAGAATAGGACACATGTCATAATCCCGGGTCTGTACTGGATATTCCAGTTAAAGGGTTAACCAGAGACTATTTTGGTCCATTAAGGACCTCCCCAGTTATATGAACAATGATTTTATAAAACTTAAAAAGGTCCTTACCTGACATTAGGGGCCAATTTTGGTCCCAAATTGTCATTCTCCCTATATATACACTTTTGGGTCTCAATCTTGAGGTTCATGTTCCGATTTCAAAATATTTCACAATTTTAATCATATTTGTTGTCCCATTTTTTATTATGAAGATAATTTTTAAATCATAAAATTATCAAAAAATCAAGTATTTATTAAGAATTCCAAAATTGTTATTTTTTCTATTATCATTTTCATTTACAGATAAATAGATCTAGAAAATGGTTTCATCAGTAAATTTCTTTTAAAAAAAATTTAAAAAACTCATTAAATCATTTTATTCATTTTATAGAAGCATTTTATTTCATTATAAAACTTTCAAATTGTGCAACATTCAGTTTTATTTCATTTCATACATTTTTATTTCATCATGTTTAGTTTTATTTTTTTTGTTAAAACCAAAAGGTTGTATGATGACCATAATCAAGAGAGGGTATGATGAGTTGATAGTCACTATTGAAGACTTATGAAGATTGTGTATTACCAAAAAGTTCGAATTTGTTGACTATGACAAGTGTGAGTGAAGAGGGTGGATAAGAGATGAATAAGTTGTATGGCATGACAATATCTGAAGAAGGCACATGGCTGAAGACATTGAAGTCTTGGTGATGTTGACTGTTCATAAATGATTTGGAGAGCTGGTGCACATAGATTCCCAATAAGATAGATGCAAAGAGACATCTTGATATCTATGTTAAGGATATGGAAATGGTATGCATTGTTTTGAAGAAGGTCAAATTTCTAATGTGAAAAATGGTAATGTTTCCTAGTGTTTGTCATTTTATTTGTGGAAAGGAGTTGAAGCTTACAATGATAAGTGTTTTGGAAGAGGTATAAGGAAAACTCAATGTATTCATTATAGATATCCATTAGAATATGGTGGTTTTGAATGTTTTAGAACCTCTATGCCACAGAGGATGACTATGTCACAATCTAGTTGAAGTTAGAGAAGGACCACGCTGCAACACATTGGTTTCACCATAAGGGGTTCATTTTTTTCAGAGAAAAAAAGTGTGTGTGTGTGTGTGTGTTATTGAGTCTATAAAACCCACATCCTATATTAGTGAACCATGCTGCAACGGGACAAGCTATAAGTTGCGCTACAAGGAGACTTGGAGATTTCAGTGGTTCTGGAAAGTCAAGGACCTCCACATCATAGCTGAAAGGTTGCGCCATAACTAGTTGTGTGAATGAAGTTCACAACGCAAGAATGGATCATGTGTTAAAAATTATGACAAATTGAGCTTTGGTGGCTCTAGAATTTTTGGGACCCTCATCCATCAATGCATGGTTTACACCACAAGGCTTGAGGTAGTTGGAGGTTAATTGATGAAAAACCATTTGGTCAAGCCGTGGATCATACTATCATGCATCAAGCATAATATATGGGAAGTTTTAATAATAGTGTTAATATAGATTTATTTGGAGAAATTGGTGGTTATTTGGACATCTGTTAATTGTCTATTATAATTTCAAAAGAGGATATTATAAAAGGAAGATATAAATGTTGGATTTTAAGAGAGGAAGTTGGAAGTTAAGTGTGATTTAAATTTAAAATTTGAAATTCAAATTATTCCATGTTATACGAGAATCTGTTGTGGATATTTGAAAAAAAGAGAGTAGAATAGAGGGAGAATAGAGAACAAAGGGAACTCTGTGTTTTGAAAATAGAAGAAGGAAGAACCAATAACATGGCTACATTGCATATATGAAATTGGGAAATCGAAGTGGTTGCTGACCAAGATTATCATTAAAATCAAGTTTAACAAAGGTTAAGTTGTGATCACTTTATTTAAGAACAAGTTTTGTTGTACTTATCATTGAAGATCAAATTTAGAAGTGAAGATCCTTTGGGATATTTTTGTAACATGTTTTTTATTTTTTGTCAACGTATCTTATTGTGAATGTTTTTGTATCTTAGATAAGAAAGATTTGATGGAGTTGTTAATAAATTTTTGTTATGATGTACTGGAGGAGGATAAGAAAGTTTCCTTAAGAATGTTAGGAAACTTTCATAAAGTTAGACGATGTTTTTCCAATCTTTAAGTTCACAACATCATGAAAAAACTCATGATCCAAGTTAAGTATGTATAAAGGTTGAGGTAATAAAATGTTAGTGGATGAACTATGATTGATGTTATCAAATGAAGGTTTTCAATTTGTCTATACTGTTGAGTTTGTATGCATTTTTACAAAGTAAAAGAAGTACAAAAAATGAGTAGTTAAAATTGAAAGAAGTCAAAGTTCAAGTGTCAGTACAAAGTTCAATCCAATGTTCTAGATGGAAAGGGTGAAAAAAGTTGAAAGTGTTGGTGTTATGAAGTTAAAGTTTCACATTGTACAAAGTTTTAATTTATGAAATAATGGAGGATGTTGCTGAATGAAGGTTATCAGATCACATCTATCATATGAAGATCCATGAAATCGAGTTTTTTTTGGCAGACACTTTGCTACTCTAAGTTAAGAAGAGTTCATACATATCTTTATAAAGACCATTAGATGGAAACTCTATCAGTTTCATCAGATAGACATGTATGAAGTCCAAAAACTGGAGTTCTACTGGACATAAGCAGATGAAGTTCAAGGTACTGAGTTTTTATTACAAGTTGGATTTAGTTTAATATCATAAAGTCATGAAGGGAACTGCGATATATATGCTACTGGATTGAATCTATTAGCCGGGGTTCCATTGGTTGAATAGGTTGATTAGTCAGACATTGTAAAAATACTCATTGGATGGATGAACATTAGAAAAATCAAGTCGATGTCATCATACAAACACTCCTATGAAGTTGTAATTTTCTGTGCTTTGTGAATCATGTATGTAGTTTGAGCTGAAATAGGGTGACCAAATGAAGACATAACAAGTCATCAGTCAATGGTTTCATATGAAAATCACCAAATGGATACATTTTGAGTTTATTAAACTGAATTAGTCAATCGAAGCTTAATGGTCGTAGAAGAGTTGAATAGAGTAGTTCACAAATGAAATGTTCCTATAAAGTCACCAAACAAACATTTAATGGTATGAATTTTGAGAAATTTTACAAATCTTTATAAAGCCTTTTTCAATGATGATGCTATTCAAGTCATTAAAATTTTGTTTTATTATTGATTTTAAGGAAGTTTGAAGTTATTCCTTAACACCAAGTTTAAGGAAGTTCAATGATATGAAGCTGGTGCCGAGTTTGTAAGAAGATTCAAGAATGTTCTAGAATATTATAGAGGCACTTGACAAAGTTTAGTTGAGTGGGAGATTTGAAATTTGAGTTTTGGTTGAGCGGGAATTCATATTTGAGTTCTCACCCTTTTACCCCAGGTGCTCACCTATAAAAAGGGGTGTATGTGCAATTTGTATACATACTGTTCATACATGAAAAAACATGAAGTGCTGAAAATTTAAAGTAAGCTGAGTTTCCACTAAGGAAACACTAGGTTGAAGTATAAGTACACTGAATATAGGTGTAGAGAGAAGTGGTACATGGTAGAGGTTCCGATCAGAGACACCAGTCAGAGGCATTAGTCAGAGATATCAGACATAGATTATACTATATAGATATCCTGAACAATTTGTAAGGCATAATTAATTTGTTTATCAGATAGAGCATAGATCAGAGGCACAATATCATGAGTCACACCAGATGGAGTATACTTGATGAAGGTATATGGTGTATCAGAAGAAGATACCAGGTGAAGACATCAGATGAATAATTTCTGGATGAATTTTAACGATCTCTTAAGAAAATTTTCCTATTTTATTATGGATAATTTTGATAACCAAACTTTGTAACTAATGTAAGTCAGTATAATTTTCTATAGATAGATAGAAGGAGTCTAATGGGAGTTGGATCAAATTTTATTTACTTAATATTATAGTGTATTTCCATAAACTGATGAGAGTCATCATGGAAAGTATGTAGTCACCCACACCGGGGGCGAACCTTATAAATCTTGTGTGCTCTTATTTAATTTACTAACATAGCATACAAAATGTGGTTGAGTTTTATAAATTTGAGAAGTATAGAAAACTATAACAAGTTTCAGGGGTTAATTTCAAAGAGGGAATAAATTGTAAAATATTACCACTGATTCACCCCCTGTCTCAGTGGTTCTTATGATCCTAAGGAACTTCAAGTGGTATCAAAGTCAGGTTTCCCATGTTTGATCCTTATCATGGATAATATCAACTCAGTTAATGATATAAATATTCCTACCTTTTATGAAAAAAATCATCATGGATGGAAAAAATGATGCCCTATCTTTTATCTCTTGGTTCATAGGTAATTGATGCAACTATAGTTGATTTTACACCCTTTGAGAAATTTTCTCCTATGAAATTCACTGAAAAAAAATATTGAGGTAAATGGGAAAGCTTGAAATGTTATTCTAATGTATTTTTCAGAACATTTTTATATGAATTTGATGAGTCTCAAGACAACTAAAGAAACTTTGAAAAAACTTGAAAGTATCTTCAAGGGAAATATCAAAGTGAAGGAAGCAAAGATACAAATTCGATGAATCAAGTTTGAAGATATCAGAATGGAAGATGATGAAACTATTGATGAGTATTTCACCATAGTTAATGAAGTTATAAAAAAAGGATTCAGAAATGTATTGGAATATTCTACCACTGTTAAGAAACTCGTGAGAAACTTTTTAGATGGGTTTGATCTTAAAATTATTGACTTTGAATATAAATATTATTTATCTCTTGATGAATTTCATAATTTTCTTATTTCTTATGAGATGATGAAAACTCCAAAATTAAAAAAAATATTAATTAATAAATATATTTTCAAGATATGAAGAAGTTTAATTTTCATGAACCATAACATGAGTTAGTGGAAGTCGATGAATCAGAAGATAAGGAAGTTGATGCTGAAGAAAATGGTATAATCATGTCTCTTATCTCTAAAAATTACCAGAATGGTAGAGTAAAGTATAAAGGAAAAATACCACTTAATTTTTTCAAGTGTGAAGGGATTATAAATTTTACTATGAATTGTCCTAAGAAGAAAGTAGGAGAATGCATAGATGATTTTGAAGAAAAACCTCAATAGAAGAAGTGAAAAAAAATTCTAAGAAAGATAATAAATCCACTAGAAGTAAGAAAAATTTTACCAGAAAGAATAGAAGAAGTATAATGATTAAGATAGTTGAATACGACTCTACTAAAAATAGTTCTTCAAAAGATAAAAATATGAATAAGTTTATAAATTTATTTTTTAATGTTGAGAGAAAGGAAGATTCCTCAAATAGTAAAGAAAAAGAAGGTGAAGAAACTAACACAGAATATCAGTTGAGATCAGAACTTGTGAAATATCTTGATAAAAACACAAAAATCATTAAAGAAATTAGATTTTAGAAGAAAAAAAGTGAGAAAAATAATATATAAAAGGAATATATTTTTAAAAAAGAAGATGTGTACATTGAGGATATTTATAACCTCAAACTAAAAGTTATAGAATAAGGAAAGATGGTACAAGACCTTACTAATAAACTTGATTCTAAGGAAGATGATTTTTTAAATCCCAATAAATATTTATTGAGGTTGAAATTACCTTAAACAAGATGAGTGAAAATTTCAACAAGGTTTCAGATGTAAAGTCTAAAATATCTCAAGCTACTAAGAAAACCCATTCCAAGAATTGAGGGAAATATACACCCACTAAATATAAAAGTTCATCTGATTATAATAACCATGTGAGTGTTAGAATTTTTTTGGGAAAACATATATTGAGAAGGTATATGATAAACACATCACATAGAAGTTAGAAAAAACATCAAAGAAAAGTGTTCCACACACCTGGGGAAAATTGGTAATAAAAATTTTGTTGAACCTCAACAAACTCACTCTAGGGAAAATCACATTTCTAAAGAAGATAAAAGTTCAACCGATATTGTTGGTGTTGTGGTATATATGGGAAAAAGTCATATAATTGTTAGAACAACATGTTGTTCCCTGGGAATATGCATGAGTTAAGGGGGAACAATGGTGGAAGAAAAGATAGTAACTTTTTTAAGCTGTAGGAAGAAAGAAAATGAAAGTCATTAGATGCTAGAAATTTTCCTAAGGAAAACTGATTTGATTGACTAGAGGAAGTCTATGGAAGGTGTGACCTACTAAGACACTATGATGATAATATATAAAAACACTTCTGAGATAAGTTTTCCATGCTAGAAGATAAAAGGAATATTGGAAGAAGAAAATTGAGGAAAGAGATTTTATTGTTGAGATTGCTCTAAAAGCTAGCAAAAAGAACAAAAATTAGATTTCATATAGTGGTTATTCCATACACATGACATTTGATATAAAGATTTTGAAATATATTAAAGAATGTGAATGATGAGAAATTACTTTTGGAAATGATAGTACCTTAAAAATCAAAGGAATACGAATAGTTGAGATTGAATCTTAGAAACTAAAATTGAAGGAATTTCTATTTGTTGATGGGCTTCAGAAAAACTTGTTGAGTGTTAGAAAAATTTATGATGATGGTAAGGAATTTATCTTTATAAAATATTATTGTATCAGTTGAAGTTTTAATGATGGAAAAAATTTTACTAAGGGAGAAAGAACCAACAACAACTTATTCCAAATTGGAGATCTTTATAAATCGTGTTACTTAAGTGTTGATCATGAAAATAAGTTGTGGTATAAAAGACTTGATAATATTGGCTAGAAAAGTATGAACACACTTTATAAAGAAGATTCTATAAGAAACTTACAAAAATTTAAATGGAAATATGATGCAGTTTTTACAACTAGTCCGAAAGGAAGGATTGTTAATGGAATTCATAAGAAAATTGAAATCCAATCCACCAGACGACATTAGCTCATACACTCTGATCTTTATGGACTGATGAAACATAAATCTAGAAAATTTTATTTATACTTTATTTCATTCATTTATGATTTCACTTGTATGACCAATATAATGTTTATGAAACATAAATCATTAGCTATAGATATTTTTAGATGTTTTTGAAGGGAATTAGAAAGAGAGATAGGCATTTACATTAAATTTGAGAATTGAAAACATAAAGGAGTACACAAGCAATGGTTTTGAATCCTATATGAGGAATCATGGAATAAAACAATAATACAATGCTCCCTACATTTGATATCAAATCACATTGATATTAAGTTTCATTTCATTAAGGTGAAGGTTTCTCGCGTCGATGTTATGATTGAGTATATTTCAAAAAAATATCAAATTACTAATATTTTTACTAAATCCATTACAAGCTAAATATTTGAGGAATTGAGGCTACAACTACATGTTTATCATCCACCAATGACTTTATAAAGTTTGTAAGGAAATTTTACCCCCCTTAATTTGGATTATGTTGTCAAAGGGGGAGAGAAATTACATCTTTGTAAGAAGGTGTACAACTCTTTCTTTTATGAATATGAAACTATTTTTATCATAAAAAGGGAGGAGAGAGAAATATTTAGGGATAAGTTTATCTTATCATGGCTATAAAATCACTTGTCACCAAGGGATAAAATTCCTTTAAAAAATTACTTTATCAAGTAGTGTGGTGTCATGACATTCTCTATGAGAAAGGTTGTGGTTAGATAAAAAGATGAGAAAAGAGTTATTGGGAAAAAATGTTAAAATTTATTGTAAATGTTTTCAACAAATCCAAAGGGTAATATTAAAGATCCTTTGAGATTATTTTGTAACATGTCACTACTAGAAATTTAAGCTATAGCCACAGATCTATAGTCACAATTTTATAGATCTGTGGCTATAACATATTTATAGCCACAGTTTGATTAACAAACCATGGAAACTCTTTTTTCCCCATAATAATTGGGATCCTCCTCCCCCAATACGCGACCCCTCCTCCCTCGACCTCTCTGCACCCTCCTCCTCCCTTAAGCTCTTCACAACCTCCTCCCCATCGAACGCCACCACTCCTACCCTGATTTGCGACCCTCTTCCTCCCCTGACCTCTTCGTGCCCTCCTCCTCCCTCGACCTCTCAACACCCTCCTCCCCACCAAAATCTGCCGCTCCTCCCCCGATTTGTGACCCTACAAACCCTCAGCCTCTCTCATGGTGACGAGACTCATCTCCTACCTAGAAACCCTTCTACCTTGTCACCGACCAATTGATTCATCCTCGGTCGATCCTCACTAGATTCTCCAATCAGTCTCACTGGATTCTCCAATCGGTCCCACCCCATTCACATGGATTTGTGGTATGATCACTCCCCCTACCCTCCTTCTTCCTTTTCCATTATTTTTATATGATTTGGTTTTCTCAATCTGGGTTTCAAGTAAATGATTCCACCGAGCATGGTGGAATCATCCCACTTCAATGGTAATTGGTGTGTAGCTTGTATAAGAGGTCCTTGGAGGTGATTATTATGTTGCATTTCATCATTCATCTTGAGGTACATTTCTCGATTGACTTATTTAAGGTTATTGATGGATTTAGAATAAACTGAACATTGATTCAAGGATGTAAATTGGGGATTTTTTTGTGGATTAAGTCTAGGTTCATTTACGAGTTAGTTGAATCCTATTGTTTGCGGGTTTGGTGTCATGATTAAACCTAGTAATTTTTGAATGATTTATATAGATTTGGGTTTTAAATTTCAATTTGTTAATTTAATTGTGTTTATGAATGATCTTATGATCAAATTAATGATTTTATATTGATGTAGATGGATATGATTTTACTATGTATCTTGTTCTTTTGGAAATTTTATATTCATGTTCCATTATTATAATTAATTATGTTTATGTTCCTTATCTTGTTAATTTTTTCTAATAAATTTATATGGGCTCATGTCCTCCAAATATTCAACATGGAATGCATTTCTTTTTAAATAGTTTGATGGTGGTGCCTTGGACGAATGAGTTTTAGTGGTTATATTAATGTATCATTGGTGGTGTGAGTGTATTTTAAATAGAAATAGGTTTCCTTTTTAAAGCATGATTTTAAAAAATTGTATAATTTAAATGTGATTTTACTATAAATGTAATGATTTCATGAATAGGTTTTAAAGTTATATTTCAAAAATTGTATGAGGAAATCTAAAGAGAATTTGATGGGATTTTGTCCAAGGGAATAACATGAGTAAGATGACATGTGGATACTTTTAAAAATTGTTTGAAATGGGGTATTTGGATATGGTTTTAAAGTAAATCTGAATGGGAATGGTTTAAAATTGTTATGGCCTATTTGTATTTCAATAGAAATTCCCTATTTTTTAGGTGTGATTTGCTTGATGTGATCCCTATTTATGAATAAGTATGGATTTTTTTTGTTTCAGTATGGTTAATGAATATGTGAATTGGATTGATGATCTTATTTTTTGGTATCAAATACTTGTTTGGGTTGTGATATTATAGTTAGCCCCTTATTAAAAATATGTGTGTAGATTTATTTATATTCAACAGAAATGTGACCACTTCTATAGAGGAAATAAGGTCCATCCTCTTAGAAAATTTAGGCCCAGGGTGAGTTATTAAGGCTCAAATAAGGCTTGGATGACTTGGTGGATAAGTTTATGAGTTTTAGTGATGAGTCCCCATATTTGAGACAATTTTGGGTGTGTTAACATAGATATGCGGGGATCATTGCTACTATTTAAAATAAATCATGCATGATAAATATTCAAATTGTAAAAAAATTTATGTACTTGGGGCATTAATTACTAAAAACATTGAATAAGTTGTTCCTTGGTTGTATTATTTTATGTTAATCTCTCATTTCACCCATGAGTTCATGTGACACTGTATTGACTTCAACAATATATTATTTTCCTGATGTCTTAATCTTGTTGATGATGCTGCATTTTGATGTTGTTATCATCATCACCTGTTCTATTATTGCCTTTCTCACTAATCATGTTCCTCCCAGTTCAATTTTTCAGTTCAATTAATGATGATTCATCAGATCACTGGAATTTTGTTGAAGTCTCCTGGGATCCGTTCATGTGTGTTGTGGAAACCATAGTCAAAGGAAACGCACTACGTATGCATAGGTAAGCATATATATAATAAGTTCTCTTGTTAAATGTATATCCACCCATGACAGCACGATTACATATAAGGGGATAGGTGTTCTTATGTATATATATAGAAAATGCATACGTGTGTGGGTTATAATGGGCTTATGCATGTGAGCATATATATAAGAATCCTCTTGTGCATGTTTAAGACCATGCAGACACATACATAGGGGTTAGGGCGTTCTTATGTATATGAAAAGATGCATATTCCTAGAGGATGGATGAACTATCTTAGAGTTGTCGCTGATAAAAGTGTCAAGCCCCCGAGTGTGGATTGACTCATTTGAGGTAGGGTACCTCTCCTAGCCTATTTAATTTAATAATGTTTTAAATTTCATTTAGTTGCCTTCTTAATTCTACTTGTTTATATTAAATTTCAATTCTTGAATAAGTGTTAGTTAAGATAATTTTTTTGTTTGATAAACAAGTCATGGTTTTGTAATAAAACCCCTCTAATAGAGGTGTGATTTCTGCAAAAACTCACAACGGTATACCTTGATTGACATTATTGCATTGACGTTTTCCTTATACTTGATGTCATTGTTAGTCGTAAAGCACACATCGTACTTGGCCCTTTTTATATCCCTGTAGGGGGTTGCCCACTTTTTAATAAAATAGTTGTTTGAACCAAAACACCCTTTAAGTGTCGTTAGACTTTTAAGATGGAATTTCCCAAGTAGGCAAGTGCTGTAATGACCAAGTCACTACTAAGTGACCCCCTTTGATCTTATAAATGGAATTGCCATGTTTTAATGAATTGAATGAGTTAAATTTAACTAAACATGGTTAACTTGGCATATGATCAGTAATGCCTCATGTAGTGAATTATGTAACGATTATGCCTCCTTTATAACGTTTAATTGGATGTCATGAAATAAATTGAGTGGCTTATTCATGGTGACTTGCACTCCACTTTTGAAATTTCTTAAGGGAAATTGGTAAATGTACAATTATAACCAAACACCTCCTAAGTGTTTGACTTTCTTTGTATAATGGATTACCCAAGTAGGTAATTTACCTCTTGACCTTTGCACATTCTAAGTGTTTTCTTTCCAATTTAAATATAATCGCCTTGTTTTGATAAAGTAAATAACATGTTTTGGATGTAATGTCTTTTCATGGCGGAAATTATTTCCGCAAGTGTTTAAACTAAGAGGACCTTGTTATAATAAAATGAATAGTTATGCTTACTTGAATTAAATGACATGTATCTGAGTGTTTTGCTATGATTTTCCTTGCATTAATTGGTTGAAGTGGAATGAAATGTGGAGTTTGGCATGGGGGTGCATGGGGTGGGTAGGGGGTGTGGGGTGGGGGGGGGTGGTAGGGGGTGTGCAGGGGAGGGGGCATGGGGTGTGTTGGGGGTAGGGGGAGGGGGTGTACAGGGGGTGCATGGGGTGGGAAGGTGGTGTAGGGGGTGTATGGGGTGGGCAGGGGGAGGTGTGTAGGGGGTTTGTGCATGGGGTGGGTAGGGGTGTGTGCAAGGGGTGTGTAGGGGGTGCATGGGGTGGGCGAGGGGGGGGGGGGTGAAAGGGGGAATGGGTGTTCAAGGGGGTGTAGGGGGGGTGTCCAGGAGGGGGGGGTGTTTGGGAGGGTCTACAGGAGGGAGAAGAGAGGGGGTGTCCATGAGGGTCTATAGGGGGGGAGAGAGAGTGTGGGGGGGGGGGGTGTCTAGGAGGGTCTGTAGGGGGTGTCCAGGAGGGTCTATAGGGGCAGAGAGTGGTGGTGGTGGTGGTGGGGGGGGTGTTCAGGAGGGTCTACATGGGGGTTAGAGGGGGGCTGTGCAGGGGTGGTGCAGTGGGGGTGTGCAAGGGGTGTGCGCAAAAGGGGGTGTGTGCAAGGGGGCAGGGGTTGCATGGGGTGTGTGTGCGGGGGGGGGGGGGGGGTGCAGGGGGGGTGCAAGGGGGTATGAGTGTTCAAGGGAAGGGGGTGCAAGGGGGGTGTCCAGGAGGGAGGAGGGAGGAGGTGTCTAGGAGGGTCTCTAGGGGGTGTTCAGGAGGCTCTGTAGGGAGAGAGTGGCACACGCATGTGTGTGTGGGGGGGGGGGTGTCCATGAGGGTCTGCAGGGGGTGTCCAGGAGGGAGGAGGGAGGGGGTGTCTAGGAGGGTGTCCAGGAGGGTCTGCAGGGGGAGAGTGGGGGGGGGGGGGGTCCAGGAGGGAGGGGGTGTACAGGAGGGTATTTGATGTTATTAATATTTTCATAACTTATTATATACCCCCTTTAGTGATTTTATATGAAATGTGCATAATTTGTGTGAAATATTAATGTTTAAATATTAAATATAATTTTAGAGCACTATTTGAATTCATCCAGATCCGAGTCTATTTAATGTTTTAATAATAAATATCACCATACTTATCCAAATTTCATGATTCTTGTTTTTTAGGGTTCCTTACTCAAATTCCAACATTTCATTAGATCGAACCTTTGGCCAAATCTTTCATTTGGAGGGTCATATGGTCCATACAAGAAGACCTAAAGAAACTGTGAAGAAACTGGACCAGCCATGATGATTGAGTTACTGGTCTAAATCTCGAAGCCCAAATTTTATGAAAATAGACCATATGTTCATTATTATCCAAAATAATCATGGATAAAAATTTTAAGGTCCAACTACATGAAAAAGGGGCCCAAATGATGCTTTGAAGTCCAGCCCACCATTATGGCCGGAAATTAAAATCTTGACACTATTCATGACATAGATCATGATGTAATCATCAAATAAAGCTTAGATTTTGTAGTGTGAAATAGGATATATAGGTGGCCGACTTTGTTGAATAAATTGTTCAGATTTTAAGGCATATTCCTATTGATAAACCCATTCACATTTCGACCTTCTAAAAAGTATGGATTGAAATGGATAGATTAACATTGTTTGATCAAAAAACCATAAAATTGTCTCCATAAGTTCAAATGACTCAAAATTTTGAGATTAGTCGGAAAACATTATTATCTACAACTTTTAAGAAAGAAATATCTCTTGATTCAGATGTCTGGATGCCCAAATCGTCGATCCAAGTGGAGGGGTAGTTTTGGAATGCAAATAGTCCACCACCTTAGGCTATAAATAAATCCACTCTTCTCCTTTAAAAAGGGTTGTCATTTAAGAGAAAAGTAGGATAGGTTGGCATGAACAAGGATCTTCCAAACTCTTGTGAGGATCTTCCATACTCAAGTTTTTACTTGAGAAACCATTCCTCCTTGCTTTCTTTCATTTACTTTTATGTTGTTCTTCATTTGTAATCGTGTAAGTGTTTGTTTTTTGTAATTATGTTTTAATGAAAGTTTCTTATTCAATATATTTTATTCTAATCCACCTTCTATAGTTTAATATTAATGTTCTTAAAATATTTGAAATCAAGTTAAAACCCTTTCCCTTATTTTTCTTCCTCATTCAATCGAAAGTTTGTTTTTAATTCTCATTATTGTTTATGTGTGTGTTCGAAACACCACTCTTTCCTTATCCCTTTATTTTTCTTATCTTATTAATTTATCATCATAATCATTATAACCAAATTATTAATAATTTCAATGGATAAATAAATATCTCATTGGGGTGAGTTATAATTTAGGGATGTTAAGTGATTGAGATCTTTTGCTCGATGAGTATTCTTTGAATTAACATTGTGTATATTGGACTTAACATGTTATGGATTAATGACTCGTTTTTTTAACAAGTTATTTCCATAGATTATTGGAACCATAAATACACTACCATAAACAAGATACAATTAATATTAGAACCTTAAATTAAGTTAAGGCTTGGATTAAAGTCTTAACACTTGGTAATTCCAATCAATGTCAATTTGTGACATGGGTGTTAATTTAATGCAATATAAAGCAAGACTCAAGGATATCACAAGCTTAACTACCTAATGATGAAATCACCCTAATATTTATCAATTTGTTAAATCAATATTAATCAATCAATAATTTCATAAGCTCTATAAACAAACCCCCCCAATTAGAATACAATCAACTAAAAACAATCAACTATTAAAAAGTATCATCGCCGAGGATTCGACCCGAGTGCTGCCATACAAATTAGCAGAGCACCAGAACCTTGACCGGTAAATAGGTGAAAATCAACCATGCTTTCAAATGGTTCCATTTCTGGGGATGGTGCTTTATGTAGTCATTAGCTTCTAGTTATTGTAAAAAAATAAAAAAAAATTAAAAAAATTGAAAAAACACACAAAGAAAAACTCACCTTCTCATAAAAATCATAAACTGAAAAAACATAAAAAAACCCATCTTCCTCTTTATTCCAACATCTCTCTAAATTCCCCATATCCTCCCAAAAAATACCTCAGATATTTTTGACCCTAAAATTGAGCGAACTCTTCGGAAAATTAGGAGGAACATTAGGGATAATCAAATTATTCAAAAACCAGTCCTTGTCCAACCGGTTGAATTAGAAATGGACAATTCTAGGGAACAAAAACTTAATCAAATCGCTACCCCTGATATGAATTATTAACCCCTTGGTATTCAATATCCAAACATAGAGGCTGACTTCAAAGGCTTCTCCTCATGTTCTTCTTAAACACTTGAAAGGCTTCTCCTCATGTTCATCCTAAGTTCATTACTGCATCTCATAACCTGGGGAAATACATCAAAAGAAAGGGTGAGCAGAAGGCCCAGTAAGGGGAACAAGAGAAACATTTTACATGTGAACTTGAGATACTTCAATAAGGTCATGAAAAGAACTTTAAGCCATGAGAAATAAATCATGAGATATATCATAATAAAAATAACATTTTTCATAACTTGAAGATGTGGCTGCAATATTTAACATAGACAATCATGAACATATCACCAAGGTCCATCCTCAATGTGTTATTTGAAAATTACCAAGGTTATTCACCAAGATATCGTGAAAATTGTAATCTCTAGTGGTTACATCATTACCCAATGCATTGGAGCGCTATCAGGGTGCACCCTTAAATTTGCCTTTATTATCATGTGAGCCACATATATCATCATCAAACATTTCATAAATAACTCATATAGCATAAAATAAATGGGTTTCATTTCATAATCATAACGTTTTAAAAACTGCTTTAAAGACATGATCTTTACGTCACTTTAAACCCACGGAAGGGGAGAGCGGGTCTCATGTATGTAAATCCCAGAATTTAAAATAGAACATTTTGATATATATGTGAATACCCCTGTAGAAATAAGAGCTTTGAGTATTCGCTTTATAACATAAAATAATTTTGAGAAAATAGAGAGGCATTTTGAGACGAAAATTCTGCAGCATAACGGCTATGTTTCGGGTTTTTAGAAAACATTGAAAAGAGAGGGGACATTGGTCAAACATTCATAAATGACCCATAAAATAGTAGAGGGACAGAATAAGAAGGATATATGAACATGGTAATGAAATTTGAAAATATACCATATGAAATGAAGAACATGAAAGGAAGACAAAAATAAGATTTCTCTTATGAAAATTCGGCACCCTAACGACATCACTTAAACATCAAAAAAATGAATTGACGAGATCAAAAAGGGTCTCTCATCATATGAACATAAATGATCAGTATGATAGATATATAGATCATACCTCAACATAATAAAAGAGAACTTTAAAGACTTGACATGAAAGCAGAACTTTGAAAAATGAGAAGGGTGAAAGAATCCCTTAAAAATTCGATAGCCTAATAGCGTCACTTAAACTTCAACAAAAATGAATTGGCGAGATCAAATAGGGTCTCTCATCATATGAACATAAAAGTTCAATATGATAGATATAGAGATCATACCCCAACATAATAAAAAGGAACTTGAAAGACTTGACATGAAAGTAGAACTTTGAAAAAAATGAGAAAGGTGAAAGAATCCCTTAAAAATTCGGCAGCCTAACGGCGTCACATAAACATTCATAAAACGAAATGATGAGAGTAAGAGGGGGTCTCTCATCATATGAACATAAAAAGGATAGTATAATGAAGATAAAAGAACATCCTCCATCATAAGAACATGGAGCATAAAAGAAATGACATAAAAGAGATTACTTGAAAAGAAAGAGAGAGGTTGGATCCCTTATCTTAAAACGTAACTCTTAAAACTCAAAGGTTGGGAACTTGAGGGCTTGGGGCACCTTGGGAGCACTCCTTGGGAGGTAGTGAGACCAGAAATTCGTTGGGGAGGAGTGGGGAGTCGAAAGGGATGAGAGGATGGCTTGGTATTTATAGGGAAAGTGAGGGGACAAGGCATTAATGGCCAAGGGACACCTCAAAAGTGGTTTTTCTCAAAACCATGTGCTCTCCCATGGTATTTCCCATGGAGTTAGGCCACATGGGGCCCCACATACAATAATTCATCACCTTTGGTCGACCATCCCTTAAAATATCTCATGGAATCATCATGACACTGTTATGATGTCATTAAACATACCGAAACCCTAAAACTGTATTTTTACTATTCACTGAAAATTCAACTTTCTCAGAAAAATCCTAAAATTTCACATTAACCAAATATCAATGCTCTGATTTCAAAAATGAACTTCATTTTATAAAAATAATTTTCTAAATATTTTTAATTTAATTTTTAAATAAATACACTATTCACCAAAAATTCATTTTTTCAGAAAAAACCCCAAAAATTACCTTAACATAGTATCGATGCTCTGAGTTCAAAAATGAAATCCATTTTATAAAAATAATTTTCTAAATATTTTTAATTTAATTTTTAATTAAAAAACATTATTCACCTGAAAAAACTAATACATGAATAATAATTTATGAAACCGTTATTTAACCATTTTATTGAATCACATTACATAATCAAGGTGCCTAGATTATATTAATACTTTCTTTAAGTGATATTACTAATCCATTTGGTCACATTACTAATCCTAAGCATAAAATCACTATTCATAATTTACTATTCATCAAAAATCAAGTTGATCTTATTAGACTCTAAATTTCGTACTGAACATAATTGTAGAAGACCATTTTTTGAATATCATTACACATTTTGAATTATTTAAGGTTTACATAAACATTTTTAAAATATCATTTTTCTAAAATTCATCAAAAATATGCATACTATATTTATCCGGTCATTTGAAAATTCATAAACTTCATCATAAGAAGAAATCCCAATTTTTATTTAAAACAAAGGATTACACAAGGCAGTTACTGTCTCTTTACATAGCCCCTTATCACACCAGCATAGGACCTAAGTGTAAGGTGTGCTAAGGTGAGAGAATCTGAGGGAGGCTCGGCTAACATCGCACGAGTAGTAATTTCTATCAGTTTGAACTTCTCGCAAAGGCGATTCCGTTCTAGCTTCACACGATGAAGTTCGGCTTTGGTTTGGTCCAGAGCAAAGCCCAGTGGTGCTACCTCCTTCCCAAGTTCTGTTAGATGGGCTTCGATTGGTCCAAGACTACTGGGTGAGGCCATCGAATCTTCTTTCTATAATAATTAACCAAGATTACTTGTATTTAGAGACAATAATCAAAACGTTTAGTTTCCAGGGGTCATATTGACCAATGGTCATATAACAGTCAAAACCCAACGGTCTCATTTTAATTATACTCATGTTATCAAATGAAACATTTTTATTGAGTATAAAAATAAAATAAAATAACACATAAAATTATGAAACAAGATTTATTCAAAATTTCGGGTCGTTACATAAGGTTTCATCCGTCCATGTTGTTAGTTACACAGGCGGACACCGGGTCAATACTACACAGCGTGTACAACCGGTACATGGCGTGTCCCCCCAAGTCATTCCCTACCCTGTGTCCCCGCCCACACGGCCTGTGACACAGGAAGAGACTACACGGCGTGTACTTAGAGTACACGGCGTGTACTTGAAAAGTTTTCATATCTTCCCGAACAGAAAAACACACGACGTGTGTCCAAAGAACTACACGACGTATATGTTGGGTTTTCCGGACAGTAAGCCTCAGAAACTACTCTGAAATCCAGAAAAAAAACACAGAATAAACACCTAAGTGCCAAATTCCGATCCGTGAGGGCCCATACTCTCCGCGAACACTACCATAAAACGGGGCAAGGTCAACGCCACACTTTTATCAGCGCTAACGAAAAAGCGCTGATAAAGGGGGTACCTTTATCAGCGCTAATAAATATACCCCTTTATCAGCGCTTTTTTTTAGCGCTGATAAAGGTACCCCGTTTAACAGCGTTTTTTTAGCGCTGTTAAAGATACCCCCTTTATCAGCGCTTTTTCGTTAGCGCTGATAAAGGGGGGTCTTTATCAACGTTTTTTTTAAGCGCTGATAAATGGTCTACTTCAAAAAAAATCATTAAAAAATATATTTTAATATTTAAATATATAGATATAGTTATATTGATATAAATATAATATATAATTTTTAAATATATTTTTAAATATATTTTAGATAAGTATAAATATACAGTTACACTTAATATATAAGATATTTAGTGAAAATGACTTATAAAAAAATTAAAAAAAATAATTAATAACTTGCTAATTATTATGGAGTAATAGTCATTTAATGACAATTTGAAGACTAAAAAAATTAAAAAAAATTCAAAAAAAAATATGTTTAAAACGCAACTCGAACTTCAAACGGCCATAACTTTTGATTCGGGTGTCCGTTTGAGCTCTACCACATATCAAATCAAAGCCTGCGACGAGCTCTACGTCGCTGTGACCCAAGAAACCCCAGTCAAGGTTTTTCCGAGGCCAAAAAAGGCCCAGAAGGCCTCCAAAACTGAGTTTTTAGTCGGGGTACCCCGATTTTTTTAACATTTTGTGGATTTTCAGCCTCGTTTAAGGGGGTATTATTAGCTTTTTTTGTGGGGACTGAATTTATTCCAAGGTATTACATTCATATTGATATTATGTCTTTGAAATTTTATCGTTTTTTATAATGCACTGCTATTTATAATCAAATATATAACAATATATACATATTTTTTATATATTCACACATAAAAATTTAATTATAAATATAAATAATAAAATATATTTACATATAAAATATATTAGCTTTATCTAAATAATAACTAATATCCATTTTATTTAAAATACAAATATATGAATATTTATATATCTATATATTAATCTAACTATATATATATATATTAATACAACTACATATATATATTAATATTACTATAAATATATATATTAATATCACTATAAATATATATATTAATCACTATAAATATATATATATATATATATTAATATAAATATATATTACTATACGAATAAATATAACTATATATATATATATAATATAAATATATATTACTATACAAATAAATATAACTATATATATATATATCATGAAATGGAAAACAAATCAAAATAGAGGAGCGGTAAGGGCTTAGGCGCGCAGGGGGGGCTCGAGTTCAAAACCTGGTGGAGGCAGGAGCGCACGTGCATGGGGAAATATGGGATCTAGCACTGATAAAGGGTGGAGGGGGTGCGTGGGGGCGCTGGAGGGGGCGGAAAAGCACTGTAAAAGGAGGGCTCAAGCGCTATAAAAGCACCCCCCCCGATTGGCGGGATTTTTTTAATTTTTTTTAAATTTTTTAATTTTTTAATTTTTTTATTTTTTTATTTTTTTATTTTTTTTATTTTTTTAACTTTTATCAGCGCTAAAAAGAAAGCGCTGATAAAGGAAGCGCTAATAAAGGACCTTTTTATCAGCGCTTTGTTTTAGCACTGATAAAAGACCCCTTTTATCAGCGGTTTTTTTAGCGCTGATAAAGGGGACCCCCCTTTATCTTCACCGGCTTTAACAACGGTTTTCTAGCACTGATAAAATGGGTTTTTTAGCACTGATAAAAGGGGTATTTGTAGTAGTGGAATCAAAGTTCGGCATCTTATACATGTTATAACAAGGAAAACACGATAATGATCCACCAAATTCTGGTCATTGAGGGCCCATACTCCTCAAGAACCAAAGTTTGGCGTTCATTCTATCAAAACTTCACACCACAATACCCTAACAAAAACATGTATTTATCAAAGCAGCTATCACAACAGCATGCTTTTCTAGCACAACAATTATCATAACAACATGCAATTTCTAATGCACCTACATGACATGAAAAGAATGCATGTCATGTGATTTCTAGCATGTGCCTAAATGATGCATGAGACGGCATACCCTCATCTCATCGGGTTGCAACTAAATAGAACTCATGTATAACATATAAACAGCACAATTACAAGTGCGTCACCCAACGGTGAAAATCAAATCAGCTGTAAAATTTGCAAAATCAGAATAATTGCAATAATGAGGTAGATTAGCTTTTCCCTGTACACGGGTTAGCTACTCCCAGGCACAACTTATTACCAACTATCATTTCCGTCCTATCCCTGACAACGGCTCCAAACAGTAAGTCAAAGAAAAGAACCTCCTCTGATACCACTTTGTAACGTCTCGGATCCGGAAGCCACACAACGGGTGCCCCGAACCCGGTTGGTCACATGACCTCAAGCTCATTTCCCCAAACGCCATAGGCTGCCGACTAGCAGTGAGGGCACAGGTATAATAGTGAGAAAACTATGCCCTCATTTATCAAAGTGTAGCGCAGCGGAAATGAAATATAGCATTCAACAGCAGAAGCAGTAAACAATATGAACTAAAAATGAACAACTGCAGTAAAAGATAACCAACAGTTATATATATAAAAAATACAGCATGTCACTATTTATATAAAAGCAACCAAAACAGGATACACTGCAATAAAATACAATACAACTCAAAGTACAAGGGACAACAAAACAGAACAAAACAGAGTGAACAGAACGCAGCAGCATCGCAAACCTAAGCTCGGTCTTATGCTCTCCTACTCCTCTGCTACAATCATGTACCTGTATAGGGACCCTTGCCCCTGTCGACACCTGCACCGATATAGTCTGTTTGGGCCGAAGACATGACTCAAACATAGTGTGAGAAAAAAAATCTCAGTATGCAACCACCAAAGGCTCGTGCCCAACTGTTAATGAAAATGTGCAACAGCAGTGTGCAAAAGTAAATGCAGTAAACTAGTAAGTACACAAAAGTAACTATCACTACCAGTTTCATTGCCATTTTAATATTCATTTAACAAGGTCAAGTATGTGCTTTAGCTTGGCAGGTATAACCAAAGAAAATCAACACAGTGAATATTCTAAATAACTGAGTCTTCATACATGTAAAACCTTACCCTCAGGTAATCAGAATCAAAACCCTCAGGTGATTGCCCTCAG